>JAFEMH010005688.1:0-153216 GCA_022495995.1 Adenophora triphylla var. japonica
TATTATAGTTGTGTATTAAAATAAATATCATTGTGGTAGTTTTGTGAAAAGAGTAAGGTTGCCGTGTTAAATGTGAAATAAAAGTTGTTGTATATAAAAATACTGTCAAATCGATAAAAAAAATGGCAAATCCTAATGCGTGATCCTTGTGGTAATTATACTGTCAAATCGATAAAAGTTGTTGGATTCCGATCCTTCCATGTTTAATATTATATATAGTAGATTTTAATTTGGTGAGTTATTAGCAGGAGAGCTAACTCCTAAACACTTAACTACATTCACGTGATCCTTTTTCTCTCTCTCTCACTCACTCCAAACACCCAACGTAACAAAACAAACAAACAAACTTTGTCCGAACAGAATCACCGACGATCGTTTAATTTCTCTCCGGAGCTCCGACCACCACCGGCAGCTGTTTCAACTCCATCCATATCTGATTCTGATGATCATCAGAAGCTAATCTTGCGCCCCTTGTTCACGTTCCTAGGCTACACATTAAGGTGCTCTCTCTCTCTCTCTCTCTCTCTCTCTCAAAGAGACCAATCCTTTTGGAATAATATTAATACTAACAATGGAAGTGGAGCAACTTTACTATAAATATTTCATTGCAATAACATGGAAGAATCATCATCAGAAACCAAAGCCATCTTCTCCGTCACCTTTGAAAAAGCAAATCATTTTTTCAAACCCCTTTTCGCAGGAGAGCTAACGGACGGAGAGAGAAAAGACAGAAGAGTCTCAGGGGGGGAATGGCGGCAAAATTCTTAACGTTCGGGTGTATAAGCTGCGGCAGCGCGGCGATAGCGATGGTGGCGGTTCCGACATGTCGCCGCGGCCGCACTAGCCATCAATGCCAAAGTACCCAAAAGGCCGGGCGGAGTCATCAAACATGGAAGGATCGGAATCCAAAGCTCTATTCTCGGTCATCGGTATGACCTGCTCCGCCTACGCCAGCTCTGTTGAAAAAGGCTGTTAAACGGCTTCCCGGGATCAAAGAAGCCGTTTTTGATGTGTTGAATAACCGGGCCCAAGTCCTCTTTTATCCCAGCTTTGTCAATGTAAGTTGTATTTTAGTTTCTGTTACGAATTTCTTTTTCGCTTTCGTTGTTTAGTTTCATTTATTAATCTCTTATCAACATAGAAATCAAGGATGATCAAACTTATAGAATTATCATGAAACGGCTGTTCTATAAGGTAATTACCATCTGTTCTATAAGGTAATTATCATTAAACGGCTGTTCATAAATTTTTTAACATAGAGAATTGTTATTCACGCGCATGAGTTTACTTAATACCCCAGCAAGTTTATTTTCAAAGAAATGCCATTAATTGAAGTGACTTTATTACTCCTTAAAACTAAAATAAAGAAACCCATTCTCTTTCTTTTTCTCTCTATCTTCTCACTCTACTTCGCTGCCGAAAAATTCGGCCATTACTTCTTACACCCATTAATTCCAGTATTCCACCATTATTTTCCCTGGCTTTCTTCCAATTCTCAATATTTCTCAATCTAACAAACATTCTTCTAATCTTATTAAGCCTCTTTGTGATTGTTGATGTATCAAACCGGCATAATTGAACTCTCGCTCAAAACTATCTCGTACCTATCGCGATACGTACTGTTGAAATTTGTTCATGTTATTGTATCAAAGGTCCTAGTAGTACTTGTCGGTTGAAATTTACGGGTCTATGAGCATGGAATTGAGAAGGTTCAGCTTAATCGAATTGGGTTTTCTTGATTTGGTTAGAAATGAAGAGGATGAAGATGAGAGAGAAGGGAGCTTGTTTACAAGAGCGGCCGTGGATGTGTTTAGAGAGAGAAAGATTGAAAATTTGAACACAAAAACACACGAAACAACACACGGTTAAAATAAAGAGTCATTGGAAGATAGAGGAGCGGGAGGTAGGCGGTAGCGGTGTAGGAGGAGGGAGATGAGTGGGGCTGAAGGGAGGAGCATCATGGAGCAAAATGCCCATGAAATTGAGAGAGAAAGAGACAATGGGTAAATGATAAGGTAAACTTAGTAATGGGTATAATAGTAATAAAGGGGGTGTAGTTTTAATTTTTATAAGTAAACTTAGTAATGCGGGGGTATTAAGTAAATGTGCGGGGGTGAATAACAATTCTCTTTAACATACTTAACTTTAATTTTTTTAACATACTCCCTCCGTCCCAATAAAAGCTTCACTAATTACCCAAAAGGGCGTCCCGTTAGAAGCTTCACCTTTTCTTTTTTGGCAAAAAATCTTCACTATTCTCTCCACTCATTCTCTCTCCTAAAACACTATTACACTCACAACACTTTTCAAATTCACTATTCCCTCCACTAATTCTCTCTCCTATTTTCAAATTACACTCACAACATTTTTTTTTCCCTCCCATTACCATAATTTTCGTGCAGGAAGAAAAGGGTGAAGCAATTGGTGGGACGGAGGGAGTACTTAACTTTGAAGTTACACCTACTATCTTAAAAGGTTCACTATATTTTGTAGGATCTGAACTGAAAAAATCTTGTTTTACACCTACTAGTTATGTACGTAATTGACATTCTAAATGATTCAGTAAACGCTGTAGAAATGTTCCTTCATCAATGTGTTCTTTGTTGAAAAATATAAGTGGGTGTGACGGAAATTTGAGAATTTTTCCTAAATGAGTAATTTGTTAAATAACCAAATTGAACGTGGATTTGTGTTCTACTTCATGAGAACATTGAAATCAAATATTTATTTGTCCAAGATGGTTAATGAATTAATGAGATATTAAGGTTCAAAGTTAATAGGTTGAAAGAGAGAAAATGTGGTTCTCCCACATGGAATGAGAAGGTAAAATCTGACAAGTTTAAATACTTCTACAATTTGATAAGGGATAAGAATGTGTAGCATATAGACTCTCTCTCTCTCGTGCACCTGCCCTCTCTCTCTCGATAAGGAGACTGATTTATCAAATTATCAGGGCTCATGCACAACAACATTCTGTTACTGCCATTTTGTTTCTTTATACTTTTTAGTTCCAATTTCAGTTTATAATTGTATTTCAATTTCTGTAATTCTTTTCCTTCTATTATTGTAATTTTGCCAACATTCTTAAACTTGTTCATTACTGAGAAAAGCTCGCTTTTCTCATCTAAGTTTGGCTACTTCACAGTAAAAGCTAAATGAGAACATTCCATGCTTGTGTTTTTTTTTTTTTTTTGTTGCCAAATTAGATAATTCAACTGAAATTTTATGAGAACAATCAGCTGTGACCTTTAGTCCAGAACCACT
Organism: Adenophora triphylla var. japonica; assembly: GCA_022495995.1. Taxonomy (NCBI): domain Eukaryota; kingdom Viridiplantae; phylum Streptophyta; class Magnoliopsida; order Asterales; family Campanulaceae; genus Adenophora; species Adenophora triphylla. The sequence continues at coordinate 3,265 of JAFEMH010005688.1, forward strand.
TTTCTCTCTTTATAGCCACACAGATTGAATTGAAAGTATTCCAAGTTACATAACCTAGAATCACGAGTAACATTTTAGGACTGATTTTAATCATTAACTTGGTGGTTCTGATATCTGACTAACTGATAAAGAGAAAAAAAAAAAAAAACTGATAAAGAGGGACTCATCTCTCTTTGCTGTAGACGTCTCCAAGCGTTCATTTGGTATTCCAGTTCATCATTTTTGCTAAAGCTACAATCTCGTTTATTTTCTTGTTACTGTAGGAGGAAACCATCCGTGAAACAATTGAAGTTGTTGGATTCCAAGCCACATTGATTAAAGAAGAGCAAAGACAACACGGGTTTTGAAGCAATATTGCTCAGTACAGGGGAAGATATGACCAAAATACAATTAAAAATCGATGGAATGCAAACTGATAATTCCATGAGGATACTTGAAAACTCTCTTCGAGACTTTCTTGCTTTTAATATAGTATAGATTTTGTTATTATATATGCATTCTGAACAAATTTGTCCAAAATATTATTTATAATTAGTCATCTTGAAAATGAGTCTTTAAATCTTTAAGATACCAAAAAATAAAATAAAAAATGTGATCCTTATTCTAGAACATAGAGAGTACATCTTTATATTAAACTATTGATATTAATAATATTTTAATAGAGTATTATAATTAATTTTTTTTTTCATTTTTTGTCAAAGTTTAGACAAATTTATCAAAATAATTAACAAGATAAATTTTATTATGGATCAAAGAAAGTACTAATAAAAATATTTAAATATTATAAAATATAATCTAATTATAATAATAGTGACGTATATGTTGAAGACTTTATTTTATTATACACTCATTTAAGATTATTCCAATAATTTTTTGAATGTTAAGTTCAAACTTTAAATAAATTCAGATATAAGTGGTTTGTCATTACCAAACAAACTGAACTCTTAAAATTCAGTAACTTAATAATTTCAGCTCTATATTTTTCAGCTATACATTTTCAGAGCTTAATTTTCAGTTTACCAAACAGGCCCTTAGGCCTCATTTATTTTTCATTTTCAGCTCTTATTCAGATCTGAATGGGTGGGTGCATCAGACATAATACAATTCAGGCTATTTGTTTTTTTTCTCCATTCAGATCTGAATGTCTCTTATTTTTCACTTAATTTTCAGATGTAAAACTATCATTTATTTGCTTCTTAATTGATTTTTTTCATATATATCTCTTCCATAAACTCGTAATTTCAAAAATACTCAACCCAAACACTAGGTCAATAACCATTCATCTTATCTCTCTACTTCATTAAATGTCGTAACATTAATTTCAGATAAATATTCAAACAGTTTGAGTAATTCAGAAATCAGTCTTTCAAACGCTACCTCTTATCAATTCAGCCAAATTCAGACGTGAAATCAGATTTTAACACTTAACACTTAAAAAAATCAAATGCCACCTTAGAGAGGCATATTAAATTAAAGGCCGTTTGGTAGCCCTTTTTGGGACGGGATATGATTATTAGTCCAATAACCTTATAACCTTGATGTTTGGTAGATTAAATGCAAACGGAGTAATAATTCTAACAAATCGAATAAGACATATTATCACCTCCTATCCCCCTTCATATTTATTCCAAAAAAAGGTGATATTATTAATCTCTGATAATCTTTTCACTGTTAATACAAATACGGGCTAATCCTATCAAGTTACCCCCAACAAACGAGCCCTACGATATTATTTTCTATCTTACCTTTTACTATCTTTTACCTCTTCGAAGTTCGAACTCACAGCAATTACAACTGGACTTGAACTTGGACTTGGACTTGGAATTGTTCTAAATTTCCATACCCAACAGAAAAGTGTAGAAGGGTGGATGTTGGGCTAAATAGATGGTGAGTCAGTTGGACAGGGTAAATGGGCTATCAGCCCATTAACATCGCAAGCAATTGAAGATCATTGAAGTAAACAAAAAGCCATCAAGCATTTCGCCATAAGGCCCAAAGTAAATAATTCAGTTGCCTTTATAAGTAAGAACCAGAAATAATACTCCGTATATGTGGATATGTCCAAAGAGGGCCAAGATCCGCCGCCCAGTCCGTCCCAATAAATTTTGAGGCCCTGTGCTAATATAAATAATGGCCCTTAATCTATATATATATAATAACAAGATCTTGGTAATTTAAGGGAGTATGAGGGGCATTTTCGTCTTTTCATACCATGGCAAATTTGCAATTAACAAGGGGAAATGGCGACGTGGCAATATCTGATTGGTTGGTTTTTTTATTTATTTTTTTTTTTTAAACAAACTTGGACACATGTCCGCATACTGGGCATGGGCATTTTTGACAATTCCATGGAGAGTGGACCACGCGCCCGACATACGCACGTTCAACCTAGATTTTTCCTTTTTTTTTTTTTTTTTTTTTTTTTTGTGACACATGGCAGCACACGATTGGCTGGATGGATTTCAAAAAAAAAAAATTATCCCATTTCTTTGACCTCAATTATTATATATTAAAATAATTTTTATTTTTTTTACACAAAAATTCATAATTTTTTTTCTCTTTAAATAGAGACTTCTTTCATTTGATTTGGACAAAGAAAATAATTCTCTTTTTTAAATATATACTCCCTCCGTCCCAAGAAATTCGTCACCATTTTAGGCCCGGCACGCAAATTAAGAAAAAATGTGGGAAGAAAAAATGTTGTGAGTGTAATTTGAAAATAGGAGAGAGAATTAGTGGAGAAAATAGTAAATTTAAAAAGTGTTGTGAGTGTAATGGTGTTTTAGGAGAGATAATGAGTGGAGGGAATAGTTAGTGGGATAATAGAATATTAATAAAAAAAATTCAGTTTAGGAAAGGTGACGCTTCAAACGGGACGCCATTTTGGGTAAAAAGTGACGAAAATCCTGGGACGGAGCGAGTATTTGTTAATTATCCTATACTAATTTTTCAATTTCTTTTTAGTTAAAATTAATTAAGTGTGAATGACTTTTTTTAATTATAAATGATAATAAAAAATTCCTATTTTTTTAAATATTTTTAACTGCACCGAAATTCATAATTTTTTCCTCTTTAAATAGAGACTTTTTTATTTGATTTGGACAATGAAAACAAATCTTCTTTTTTTAAATAAAAATTTATTTTTATTAAGTGTGAATTATTTATTTTTACTTATAAATGATAATAATAATAATAATAATTGATGATGCATAAAATGGGTGATACCGGGGGTACCTAATCAGTCGGGAACGCGGCGTTGGATTCCTGGACGAACGAACGGACGATCTGCAAAACAGACACCGTTAGGGCGCGGGGAGTTACCCCGCGCAAACCCTCCGGCGTGAGAATAAGCATCTGTGTTTTGAAGAACAAATATTGTAAATGAACAGTCGTATTCAAATGACAAAATTGCAGTTACCTTTGAACCGTTGTGGTTGTTCTCTATTTATAATTCCATGATGATGGCGGTTATTTTTGGCATGACTGCATGAGCTCCATAATTTAAGGGACAGTTACATGATTGGAGAACGTGTCCTTGAATGGCTCCTGATTTGTAGGGAACCGGTTATGGAAAGAGTGGTGCGTACGTCTGGACCCATTAGGTCGACGCTTGTTGGTCGAGGTCGCCTGTTGGGACTAGGTCGACCTGACTGCTTCTGTAGGTCGACGCTTAATGGGTAGGTCCAGGTCGACTGTTGGGACTAGGTCGATTAGGTCGACGCTTGTTGGTCGAGGTCGCCTGTTGAGCTTAGGTCGATTAGGTCGACGCTTGCTGGGTAAGTCGAGGTCGCCTGTTGGGACTAGGTCGATTAGGTCGACGCTTGTTGGTCGAGGTCGCCTGTTGAGCTTAGGTCGATTAGGTCGACGCTTGCTGGGTAAGTCGAGGTCGCCTGTTGGGACTAGGTCGATTAGGTCGACGCTTGTTGGTCGAGGTTGCCTGTTGAGCTTAGGTCGACCTGACTGATGAGTAAGTCGAGGTCGCATGTTGGGACTAGGTCGACCTGACTAATGGGCAGGGCTGGACCGTACCCGAAATAGAACCTGGATCGTAGAGTCGGACCAAGCTAGGTCGGGACCTCGTAGGTCGGACAATGAGCTTAGGTCGACTGATCGTGTTGATGGGCCTTGGGCCTAGTAATAATTGGGCCGACCTAATAGAGATGTGGTGGCAATAATGTCTGAATAATTGGGCTTCGCTTGTTGGGCCTAGCCCGTCACTTTTATTCCGTTCAGTGGCCCCCAACTTTCTGAGTTGACTTTGTCGACCAGGAAGTTATAAGAAATTTGATGAAGACTTGGGTAGGTCATGTCTAGATGCTCGAACAGCTAGATGGTCGACCATTGATGACGTGGCTTAATCTCGACCTTTTAATTGTTTCGAAGACCAGATCTGGATGCAACCTATGATGCTCTGAACCTTATGAGAGAGGCTGCGGTGGTTGACAGGGGCAAGGCCCTTGTAGATCTTAAAGAGGCCGTAGAAGATCACTTTGCTGAAGGGGGAGATCGATGCGGTTGAGGCCGACAAGTCCATATTGATTTGAAGATTTACCAAAATCATGGATGGAGAGCAGTTTAACGAAGCTGACCAAGGTTGTAGTCGAGCTTGTTTAGAAAACGGGACTGCCCTAAATTTTCAGTCGGACCTGCTTAAGAAAGAGGTCGACTTAGGACATCGGTTGTCTGTTAAGGAACGAGACTGCCCTAAATCTTCGGTCGGACCTGTTTAAGAACGAGGTCGACCTAGGACATCGGTCGAGTCTGTTAAGGAACGAGACTGCCCTAAATCTTCGGTCGGACCTGTTTAAGAACGAGGTCGACCTAGGACATCGGTCGTGTCTGTTTAAGGAACGAGGCGCCCTAAATCTTCTGGTCGGACTGTTTAAGAACGAGGTCGACCTAGGACATCTGGCCGAAACCTGTTTAGGAACGAGACTGTCCTAAATCTTCGGTCGGACCTGTTTAAGAACGAGGTCGACCTAGGACATCGGTCGAGTCTGTTAAGGAACGAGACTGCCCTAAATCTTCGGTCGGACCTGTTTAAGAACGAGGTCGACCTAGGACATCGATCGAGTACGGTAAGTAACGAGGCGCCCTAAATCTTCTGTCGGACCTGTTTAAGAACGAGGTCGACCTAGGACATCGGTCGAGTACGTTAAGGAACGAGGCGCCTAAATCTTCCGTCGGACCTGTTTAAGAACGAGGTCGACCTAGGACATTGGTCGAGTCTGTTTAAGGAACGAGACTTGTTGTAAGTTCGAGGTGACCGAGTTGAGTTCGGGTCGACCTAACTAATTTTGAGCCGGACTGACGGGCGAAGTTAATTGTTCTTTGACGATTTTTTAAGGGAAGCCGATTGAAAATTTTATTTGAACCGATGGAGAGTGCACTCTTGTAATTGCTTTGGTGGAGTCAATTTTAAGTGGCCCCCATTCTTTTGCCACAAATAGCCACGTGACCATGTTTTGAACATATCTGTCTCCACTTTGTAGTTTGTAATGCCAAGGAACTTTCCTTCATTTCTTATTTCGCACAGCTAGCTAGAGTCTTTTCTGAAACTGAAGGTTAAGTTTGGGTTTCACCGTCAACGACAAAGAGAGACCTGAGCTTTGGAGCCCAACCAGTATGCACCGACTAGGCGGTTTCAGTCGCCAATATTCAAGCAGTGTGTGGCCATTTATGCTCGACACTGTAAGCTATTCGAGTGATACTGGCTATGTTTGCTCGTCATTGTTGGCCGCTAGTTCGAGCTTGAGTTTGGTCGACGCCTAAATTCACAGATTCCGCTTGCTGTGTTTGTGGTTTGCTCGCCTAAATTCTGCCCGTTACTCGAATTTCTTATGTTGCTCGCACCATATTTCGAGCTGCCTCACTCTTGTTCGACTAAAGTCCTCAAAGAAGGATATTTGGCGATGTCACTAATCCGATCACCAATAGCTCATAGTGAGCTAAGGTCAGCCAGTCTGGGCCGAATAAGGATGTGGGTACCTCGGTTGATATGTAAGTTTGAGGCTGCAATCTTCTTTTAGTGATCTGCCATCTATACCCACTGTTGTTCGACCCACCATCTGAAGTGTACATGCGATCATTGGTTGTGCTATTTGTTCATTTGTTCAAATCTGGGTGACTTGAGCTTTTTATCTGTCTCTCCTCTCGACCCGTTGAAGTTTGGGTCTTTAAGATAGATTAGGCGTCTACAATTCATAGCCAGTTAGTCTTGATGGTATTCGACGTTTCCTCTTGGCCTGTCTTAATGCTCGTTTGGCTATATTATTCGACATGCGAGTTGTTTCTTGCCGCACTGCAAATTTGGTCGTTGGCTCGATCATAGATACAACCTGCTTGGCCTGCTTGGGCATGGGTGTTAACAGATCGAACGAGTTGTGACCTTATGAACTAATATCCCGACCTGCGAGCTATGTTGCTCGCCATATATGTTTGGAGGCCATGGCCTCTCATTGTAGGGAGCCTGGAGCCGATTTCCATGTCATTGCTATTGCATTAGACGAGGTAAGATCTTTCTATTTGTTTGAAGTGCTCGTTGGTTTGTTGGTCGACATTTCAATTGAAGAGTTAATTTGTATCCAGTCGAGCTGACTTTGTCAAGATGCTTCACGATGAGACCATTTTCCAATTGAAGTGTGAACCCTCTAGGATCCAATTTGGGAGTGGTCTAACTCTTTGACTCTGTTCGAGGCCTTGTGTCAGGCCCGATCTTGATTTGCAGTTTCCTTGGTCCACAACATCTTGAGCTTGCTTGGACCGCTTGTAGGTCGGCCCTTCTTGGTCGAGCAAGGATGTGAGCTACCTGGCTAAGCTGTTACATTTATTAGCGGGCCTTTTGTTCTCCTCGATTAGCCTCGCATAAGTGGACGCAATCAATCAGAGATACATATAATTTGTAAATTGCATATTTAAGCATGTTAGTATGTTTGTAAACTGGATTCAGAAAATTGAGCGTAGATGTGGAACCAATGCACCTGATAAGGGTCGGGTTTTGTCGATTGAGCGTGGCTTTCTTAACGATTTGGTGATAGGTAGTTGGGCAAGGTCAAGCACATCTTGATGGTTATCAACATGGCTCTTGGCGTATCCTCATGCTCGTCCTGCAAGTGTGTTCGTCCAGCCTATAGTACTTGACAGGTAAGTTGGTTTTCATGATGTACTTCAACTCGTGTAGTTCAAGCATGGATACGTCCTGCTCGGCCTGCTATATTGCTTGGCCTGTGATTTACTTTCTTCTCTCGTTGTTGCCCCAAAAGTCATCTGGGCCTATTATTGTTGTTCCTATCTGATTTGCACCACCAGACTTCCGTAGGTGGGCAAAGATGTCTGCGAGAAGTGCATATGCTGTTGCTGCTTGCTAAGTCCATGCATATGGAAAGTGCGGTCCCGTTCTTGATTTACGCAATCAAATTCGAAGAAAACATTTGAATAAGCACATTACCATGTGAATCTGAGTGGTGATCCACCCTCGTGATGCTTGAGCCTCATTGTCGATGGCCATATTGCTTGAATCAGCAGAAATTTGTGCTGCCGGGGAAGGAATATGAGATGAATTTGCTGTTGTTATCTGGAGATGCTGAGTGAAGTCTTAACCGGTAAACGAATTTGGTTGGCTGCATTTGGTGAGTTTCGAGCAGCCTGCCCCGGCAATTTATAGACTGCCATTTTCAGTATTTGGTCTCCAACAAAACTCTTCACGTGCCGATAAAATGCTTCTTTGGGTATTTTATTTGTCTTCAGTTCAACATATAGAGCATGGAGTTGCATTGCCCTGTCTTGATCGAGTTGTGGTTGTGTTTAGTCGTGCATTGCCTCACCCACATATTCTTTGCAGCAACATGTCATGAGAGAAAAATAGTGCCATTAATTGCATGCTAATACTACCAGAAAGACTAATGTCGAAAGCAAAAGTCAAGGCAATCCATGTTATAGCCCCATATATTTATTCTGATTGAGATGCTTGCACGCCAATAGCTAATTTTATTATTTCCCTAACCAAGCAATTGATGAAAGCAGTAATCATGGCAGCAATATATGCATATATTTTTCCACATATTTTCAAAGGTTGAAGTTAGGACTGTTTGTGAATTCCTAAGTATAAAAATGGGCTAAGTTAATGATGGCACCCAATTTAAGCAATTTCACATCCACAGGCAGGCAATTTAATTGCAAATAAAAAAAATTATGCACATACGATTTGTTTGTGAGCAAGATATTTAAATAGAGTACACCTGGATTTTTGTGCAAGTGCTTCGGTGGGCGGCATGTGTTGTTAATCTCTCAACCTAGTCCACGAATTTGATAAAACTAGGCACCATTAGAGGGCCTGTTCTTCCGTGTATATACATCGTGTGGTACATGAATTTTTCCATTGTCACTGTCCGCCGTTCTTTGTGTTCTCGTTTCCCGGCAATGGAACCAAACTGATGATGCATAAAATGGGTGATACCGGGGGTACCTAATCAGTCGGGAACGCGGCGTTGGATTCCTGGACGAACGAACGGACGATTCGCAAAAACAGAACACTGCAGTAGGCGCGGGGAGTTACCCCGCGCAAACCCTCCGGCGTGAGAATAAGCATCTGTGTTTTGAAGAACAAATATTGTAAATGAACAGTCGTATTCAAATGACAAAATTGCAGTTACCTTTGAACCGTTGTGGTTGTTCTCTATTTATAATTCCATGATGATGGCGGTTATTTTTGGCATGACTGCATGAGCTCCATAATTTAAGGGACAGTTACATGATTGGAGAACGTGTCCTTGAATGGCTCCTGATTTGTAGGGAACCGGTTATGGAAAGAGTGGTGCGTACGTCTGGACCCATTAGGTCGACGCTTGTTGGTCGAGGTCGCCTGTTGGGACTAGGTCGACCTGGCCCGCCCGTAGGTCGACGCTTAATGGGTAGGTCCGGGTCATTTGTTGGGACTAGGTCGATTAGGTCGACGCTTGTTGGTCGAGGTCGCCTGTTGAGCTTAGGTCGATTAGGTCGACGCTTGCTGGGTAAGTCGAGGTCGCCTGTTGGGACTAGGTCGATTAGGTCGACGCTTGTTGGTCGAGGTCGCCTGTTGAGCTTAGGTCGATTAGGTCGACGCTTGCTGGGTAAGTCGAGGTCGCCTGTTGGGACTAGGTCGATTAGGTTGACGCTTGTTGGTCGAGGTTGCCTGTTGAGCTTAGGTCGACCTGACTGATGAGTAAGTCGAGGTCGCATGTTGGGACTAGGTCGACCTGACTAATGGGCAGGGCTGGACCGTACCCGAAATAGAACCTGGATCGTAGAGTCGGACCAAGCTAGGTCGGGACCTCGTAGGTCGGACAATGAGCTTAGGTCGACTGATCGTGTTGATGGGCCTTGGGCCTAGTAATAATTGGGCCGACCTAATAGAGATGTGGTGGCAATAATGTCTGAATAATTGGGCTTCGCTTGTTGGGCCTAGCCCGTCACTTTTATTCCGTTCAATAATAATAATAATCATAATAATAATAATAATAATAATAATAATAATAATAATAATAATAACAATAATTTTACTAATCATAAAAATAAAGTATATAAAATAAAGTAAAAGTGGTGGGATATAGGAAGATTAGTTGGGATGGTGTTTAATTTTTTTAAACAAAATCATTGTGTATTTATAAATGTGGGTTATGGTTTCTATTTAATAAGTGGGATGGGGTAATATGGTTATTTTTTTTATTTTAATTCGATATATGAAACAATTTTTTTAATTTTTTTAAATAAATCTTTGAAGTATAGTAAAGAATGTATAAATAAATTTGTTGATTTTTATATTCGTCTCAAAAAATTGTGTATTTATAATATAGGAATTAATTTGATTGAAAAAAGGAAAATATTAGTGAAGAAAAATATTTTTTGATGAACATACCAAAAGTGTCGAATTGGGCCAAACAAGTAAAGCCCAATCACAAGCAGCCTTGGCCATCACATTCTCAATGAGGCTGACCCAATCAGAACAAGGCCCAAAGCCCATCTCTTGTATCAGTCGACTAAGCCCATGGTCCGACCTACCAGGTCCCGACCTAACTTAGTCCGACCTCATGATCCAAATCACAATTCGGGTACGAACCATGCTCTACTCGACAGTCAGGTCGACCATTCCACGAGTGGCGACCTCGACCTAAACCAACAAGTGACGACCTGACACTTACCGGCTTATTTGGTCAATCAATGCTCACAACTACATCCCTACAAATCAGGGACCGTTATAGACACGTACCCATGACCAAGTAACCGCCGCAATAATCTCGGAGGACATGCCGCCTCCCCAAAAATACATCACTCTTGCCTATAAATACTTCATCACTACCAAACGGTGAAAGGTAACTGCCATTTTGTATTCTGAGTTCATTATTCAATACATTTTGAGCTATATACAACTGTGATCTTATTCTCACGCCCGAGCGTCTTCACCGGAGACACATCCGGCTAGTCGTGGGTTCTGCTTTCGGAGTCAAGGAGCCAGGTGATCAGCCCCGCCACGTGGAGGAAGATTGATAAGCACAATTCCTCGGCAAAGATCGCTTGGTTCCATTGCCGGGAATCGTGCTTCAACTTGACCTTAAAATTTTCAACAACCTACAACAATGGTGACTTCAGACGGACACGTATCTGAGGCTTCACTTGGGCATGAAGAAGTGAACAACAACAACAACACTAATGCAAATGCAAATGCTGAAAACTTGAATTTGCCTCCTCCCCCACCAAACCGCCCCTCATGGTAGAGCCACGCGCTCTACCAAAGGTGTCGTTGATGGTGGGTTTGCCTGACACAAGGAGAGGCAAAAGGCACATGGATGGGCAAGGAGCTCCACCTCCTAAACGTCCCACTGCTCAGGTGAACGTTGGAAACAGGGCAGGTCCCTCCACCAACCCTATGAGCAAGAAGGAGATGATGTTAGAAAGGGCCCAGATTTTGGCTGACTTAATAGCTATGGAAGAGCAGAGCAGGCCGATGTACGCTCTGAAAGAATGGATCGTACTCGTGGTCTCTAATGGACAACAGGCTAGGAGTATGAGGCCAAATGAAGGTGTGGGACAGAATGGAGACAACAGGATAGTTCAGAGAGCCCCTACTATCGTACATGTGCCGAGTAACGACCTAAGGGCCAGCCTCAATAGAAACAGAGAGCAGGAGGCTCAATCTGATTTGAGGACTCAGCTAACAGCCAACAGAAACAGGCATGTTTCTCCAGCCCGAACGCAAAGATCAGGATCTCAAAGAGACAGGAATGGGCGCAGGTCGCCTATAAGAGAGGAGAGGCGCAGGTCGCCACTTGGATATGACAGGCGCAGGTCGCCATCTGTTGCTGAGAGGCGCAGGTCGCCTCAAAGAAGTAACAGGCATAGATCCCCAGTCAGATCAGAGAGGGCCAATTCCCATAGAGACAGGAGGAGTAGGCAGGTGACTCCTCCCAGGAGTGAAGGCCAGAGATCGAATGCTGTTCCCCCTCCAGGAGATGAAAGACCCGATGCAAGGGAATGGCTGTTGATGAAAAAGAAGTTCGAACAATGGGAGGAGGAGAAGAAAAAGGAGATTGGAAAGGTTGAACGAATTGACTTTACTCTTCGACCCTTCTCCAAAGAAATCAGAGATAGTCGACCTCCTCCTACCTTCAGGCTGCCTCTTCTGGAGAAATATTCAGGATCCACCAATGCAAAGAGTCACATATAACATCTGGAGGCCACTATGTGCTTTGTCGCCAATGAAGATGACAACATGTGCAAAGCTCTCCTAAGCACACTTACTGGGGCGGCTTTAACTTGGTTCAATGGTTTGGCTGCTGATAGCATCACCACTTGGACAGGCTTCAGGACAAAGTTCTTAGATCGCTTCTCGACTGCAGGAGCTCGGAAGACGACTGTCACAGACTTGAATAACTTGGTGCAAGCGAAGAATGAAAGCTCGATGAGCTACTTCACCAAGTTCAAAGAAATGGTGGACAAGATAGAGGAGGACATCACTGATAGGGAAGTCATCAACTCGCTCCGAAACGGTATTTCCTCGCCAGACATGGACTATGAGCTTACAGCCAGACAATGACAACTCGACAGAGTTGTTCGAGAAGGTATACAATGTCGCTCTTCTTGAGGAGAGGAAGGAGAAAAAGAATGGCAAAAGCCCCCGAGTGGAGGTCGCGATGATAAAAAGGACTCCAACAAGAATGGGGGAACAATAAGAACGGAAAGAATGTAACTAGTGGCAACAGAGAAGGTGCCGAAGCTTTCACTCCCCTTACGGTGAGTCGAACCGAGATCATGAATGCCGTCGAGCTAGCTCCACTCGCCCCAAATGAACCCGGGCAACAAATTCGTAAGGACAATGAAAGAAATATTGTGACTACCACAAAGACACCAGCCATCTTACGAGGATTGTTTGGGTTTGAAGCGCATTATACAAAGAATGGTCGACCAGGAGACTTGACGCTATGTGAAGAGACCTCAAGCCGGGAGGAGGTGAGCGGCCAGCAGGTGGGCAACAAGGACCTAGATAAACTGACCTAGATCGGACACAGGGGTTATCAGCCGAACAAGCGAGCAAGCACGGCCATCAAACACAAGATATTCCACCAATAAGGCCCCACACGTGCCTCCAAGGAGAGAAATCGAGATGAGGCAATCGGCTTCTACCCCCATGAATTGGCAACTAATATGGCGGCTAGGGAGCAAGTTCTCGTCATCCCAGTCTCATAGACGGATGTACGACGAGCGGACTCTTAGTCGACACGGGGCCTCGCAAGGATGTTTTGTTTTACAAGACTTTCAAGGAGATGGGTCTTAATGACGAGCAGCTGGAAAGATATGATGGTAGGTTGGAAGGCTTCACCAACCATCGAGTAGATGCTAAAGGCCGATAGCGCTCGACGTCGACCTAGGCCAGCAGACCCTCGTGGTTGTATCAAAGGTACAATTTATTGTGATTGATGTAAATAGTGACTATGCAGCCCATCCTTGGAATTCCCGGACAGTCGCTCTTGGAATGGTAGCCTCAATTCCTCACTGAGTAAAGTTCCCCACACTGCGGAGTGGGTTGCGTACAAGGCGCAGCTCGAGCATACCTGGATCATGTTCTAAGAGAAAGAAAGAAAAGGGAGTTAGAAATTGAGACTCCCGATGGCTACTTGAAGTTGTCCCACTACCACCAAGACTACTCGACTATCAACAATCACCGAGGTCGTGGAAGAGTCGACCTATCGCTCAAATGACGAGGTCATGCTTGAGGCGACACGTCACTCTAACACTACTGAGGTAGATTCGGATGTAGTTATGGTCGATCAAGTCCTCATAGGCAACCTATGCCTCCAGATCGACAATAACTCTGGGGCCACCACCGAGGTTGCATACAAGCTCGATGATATGATAGCAGAGGAAGCTCCGCATTTGGGAACCGAAGAAAGACAAAAGGTCGTGGAAATCATAGTAGAAACTCGCAGCCGTAGATGGACCTGAGTTAGAAGCCGTAGATGAGCCGGAGTCAATCATCACCAACTCTCCCTACCCCGACCAAAAAATTCAAATTGGAAAGCGCTTATCGCTGAGGAGCGAGCGTAAATCATCAAGCTACTCAAAGAAAGCAAAGGATGTCTTCGCATGGAGAGTAGAGGACATGAGGGGAATTAAGGAGGAGGTCGCTGTTCATCGACTCGAAGTCAACCCGACCATTAAGCCTAGACCCCAGAAATTGAGAAGCTTTGCTCGCGACAAGGAGGAAGCTATAAAAACTGAGGTACAAAAACTTTTGAGTGCAGGTATAATCAAAGAGGCCGTTCATACAACCTGGCTGGCCAACGTGGTCATGGTGAAGAAATCAAACGGCAAATGGCGGATGTGTGTCGACTTCACCACTTTGAACCTTGCATGCCCAAAAGACAGCTTATCCCCTTCCAAGGATCGCAAGCCGGTGGATTCTATTGCTGGGCACTCCACCCTCGCCCTCGACGCTTACTCGGGATATCACCAGATTAAGATGCACGAGGATGATATAGTCAAGACAGCATTTCAAGCAGCTGGAGGCATCTACTGCTATAATATGATGCCTTTTGGATTGAAGAATGCAGGAGCTACATATCAGAGGATGGTGAACAAGGTCTTTGCCTCACAGATTGGTCGAAATATGGAGGCCTACGTTGACGACATGGTCATTAAAACTAAGGCCGGGAGTCACGTGGTCGACTTAAAGGAGACATTCGCCAATCTACGAGCAAACGACATGAAACTCAACCCCGCAAATGTGTGTTTGGAGTGGCGGTGCAAGTTCTTGGGATTCATGGTATCTCGTAGGGGCATAGAAGCTAATCCAGAAGATAAAGGCTTTAGTCGACATGAAGGCTCCCACCACTGTCAAGGAGATGCAATGACTTAATGGAAGGGTAGCAGCCTCTTGGTCGCTTCATATCAAAGTCAGCAGAAAGGTCTCTCCCCTTCTTCAAAGCATTGAGGGGGACGAAAAGTTTTGAATGGACGACCGAATGTCATTCGTCGTTCCAACAATTGAAGGATTATCTTGCTACTCCACCTCTACTCAGTAGCCCGATGACTGGTGAGACTTTATTTGTGTATCTATCTCAGGAGACAAGTCAGCTGTCGCAGTATTGATTAGAGAGGATGAAGGGCTTCAAGCCTCAGTACTATATCAAGAAGCATTATCAGATGTGGAAAGCAGGTATTACAACGCTGAGAAAGTTGCTTATGCTCTAGTCGTAGCTTCAAGAAAGTTACGAGCTTATTTTCTAGCTCATCCGATCGTGGTTCTTACCAATGCTCCCTTAAGAAAAATACTGCACAAGCCGGAGAGTTCAGGTCGACTACTCAATTGGTCAATTGCCCTCACTGAATTTGACATTGAGTATAGACCTCGAAAGGCGTTGAAAGCTCAAGCTCTGGCTGACTTCTTGGTCGAGCTTACGTTCACCAAGGAAGATGACGAGCAGCGAGCTCCAAAGGAAAAGGGCAAAGGGAAAGAGCCAGAGTCACAAGTCGCCATCACTCTACCCGTCGATTGTTGGAAGGTCTATTCAGACGGGTCGGCAACCAAAAATGTCAGTGGAGCTGGAATTGTCTTGGTTGAGCCAGAGTCTGGGACTGTTTACGAGGAGTCGCTAAGGTTCAAATTTGACGCTTCCAACAACCAAGCTGAATATGAAGCCTTGATTGCAGCCATCGAGTATGCCAAGTGTTTTGGAGCGACTAAGATCATGGCTTACCGTGATTCGCAATTGATAGTCAACCAGGTCGAGGCGAGTATGAGGTGCTCAGTGCCACATTGATCAAATACTGCGACCTGGTGAAAGAACTAATAAAGGACTTAGAATTCTGGGAGATTCAAAGGATTGGAAGAGAGGATAACGAGCTGGCTGATCTCCTTTCGAAACTTGCTACTTCAGATGAGCCACATGGCGAGCCTATCTCCTTCCTCGAAAATCCAGCTTATGAGAGGGTAAAAATTCAGTGCATAGATGATCCCTCAAGAAATTGGACTCAGGAGAAGTGTTGGATCGAGGAAATGAAAGCATACTTACAAAGTGGCGAGCTGCCAGAGGACGAGAAGAAGGCTCGAGCTATCAAAAAGAAAGCTCCGAGATATGTCATTCAAGGAGGCGACCTGTTCAGAAGATCCTATACTCGGCCATTGCTAAAGTGCATCCATCCCCAAGAGGTCGCCCTATTGATACACGAAGTGCATAGTGGAATTTGTGGTGGACATCCGGGGGCCAGGACTCTTGCAGACAAGTTAATCACTTTGGGATACTACTGGCCACATATGAGAGCTGACACTCACAACTTTGTTCAGCAATGTGACCAATGCCAAAGGTTTGCCAACCTTCCCCATGTGCCTACAACAGAGCAGACTCCTGTGATCGCAGCTTGGCCATTTGATATGTGGGGCGTCGACCTGATTGGACCCTTCCCTCCCGCCCGAGGAAACTGCAAGTACGTAATTGTGGCCATAGATTACTTCACCAAATGGGTTGAGGCCAAACCATTAGCTCGTATCACAGAGGAAAATGCTATTAATTTCATTCATGATTTTATTTGGTGTCGATTTGGTTTTCCTCGAGCCATAGTATCAGACAACGGACTGCAATTCTCCGTAGCTTTCGCGTAGATGAACAGAGTGGGAATCAAGCATTGGCAATCTTCTCGTCGCCTACCCTCAAGGAAATGGGCAAGCCGAAGCAAATAATAAACTTGTCCTATCATCACTCAAGACAGGACTCGTAGGTCGACGCAACAACTGGTTGGACGAACTCCCACTTGCTCTTCGGGCGGCTTCGCACAACCACTGGGGCCTACGGAAACCCCTTTCGCTCTCACATATGGATCGAGGCCACGGCACCCGCCGAGCTCGCATTCCCACTGCTAGAGTGACTTTCTTCAATCAGGAGCAAAATGATAACAACAGATTGATCGACCTGGATCTAATCGATGAGAAGCGAGAGACAGCCTACCTCCGAATGGTCAACTACAAGCAGCGAACTAAGAGTTACCACGACAAGAGGGTTAAAGCAAGGTCATTCCAGGTTGGAGATTATGTGTTAAGAAAGATTGAAGCAACGGGTAGAAGGACCCAGCAGAACAAGCTATCTCCTAACTGGGAAGGTCCCTATGTGATCACTCGAGTCGTCAAAGAAGGAACCTACATGATAGCTCATCCCGGAGGTGACGAGTTGAAACATCCTTGGCATGCTACTCACCTCATCAAATACTACTTCTAGTTTCAATTTCAAAGTTCAAGTTTATGTTAGAGCTAGTTTCGAATTGATGTAAAGCATGATTCCCACTTCAATGAAAAGAGCAGTTTATTCGATCAAACATAGTGTTACATTCATATCAACAAGCTCGACTCTTAGTCAGCTTCGTTCCAACAAAGCTCGACTCTTAGTCAGCTTCGTTCCAACAAAGCTCGACTCTTAATCAGCTTTGATTACTTAACAAGCTCGACTCTCAGTCGGCTTCGTTCCAACAAAGCTCGATTCTTAATCAGCTTTGATTACTTAACAAGTCCGACTCTTAGTCGACTTTGTTCTAATGAGCTCGACTCTTAGTCAGTTCATCTTAACTCGACTCCTAGTCAGTTCATCTTAGCTCGATTCTAAATCAGCTTTGATCATTTAACAAGTCCGAATCTTAGTCGACTTCGTTCCAACTAACTCGATTCTTAATCAGTTCAAAGGGTGAATAGGTTCGACTTATGGTCAATCTCGTTCACAAAAAAGTTAATCAAGTTTGAGGTCGACTACACCAACAAGATCAAGTCGCCTCTAGGCTCAAATTAACTCATTTATATTATCTACATCTAGCTCGACATATAATATGAAATGAAAAGCATACAACATTCTGGAAACAAAGGTCAGCTACGATAAAAATAAGTCTCCCAAAACGGGCTAAGACTTAAACAAAATCAATTTACAAAAATATTTTGCCTCCCAAAAAATTGGGCCAGGGCATTCGAATAATGTTAAAGCCAAAAACCAAAAATATTGTTTGGAACTTGTTCATTACAAATTTAAATAAAAGTTTCAGGAGTCCTGGCCGACGTCAGCTTGGTCGTCAGTAGCAGCTCGACCCTCTTCATCTCCTTGTTGTTGAGGGCTCAACGGTTTACCCGACTCCGAGAAGACCTGATGGTCGAACTCACCCTCCTCCTCCATGTCCTCCTGCTCATCCATATCAGCAAGCTCTTGTAAAGCTATGTCAAAGGTCCTGGGGGCCAGCTCTGGAGCTACCCAAGGCTCACAATGCTCCTCTTTATCTTCTCGGGCAATGTGGGCTAGGTCATCCTCATTATAAGGCACCAATGAATGGCCCCCTCTAGCTGCCATGTCATATTGAGGAGCATATGCCCATTGAGCGAGCTGGTCCAAGGAAACTCCTGAATCAGGGTCGACTAAGGCTCGACGAGCCATGTGACGTTTGCCCAGCCCAGAATCCCCTAGCTTTGGCAATGATAGAATCGAAGTATTCGTCTCCCTCTTTAAAGCGATCAACAGCCTTTCTTACCAGCGGCCTTGAGATCCTCCTTCCATATGGCTCTAGCAAGATTGTGCTCCTCGTTCAGCCTTGGTCAAAAAGGAGTCTCTCTCTTGAAGGATCTCGAGAAACAAGTGCCAGCTCCTTCTTTGCCTTATCAAGCTCCAAACGATCGGCATCTCTCTCTTTAGTCAATTCATCAACCCGCGTTGGAGGCCTTCGCATCCTCTAAGGCTTTATCCTTCTCCGCCTTTGTATCACCGCGTAAGCTTCAATGCATCATAGGAGGCGTCCGCATCGTTGTGTGCCTCCTTGAGATCGTTGAAAGCCTGGGTCTTCTTGGACAAGTCTTTAAGGGCCTGCCTCTCCCTTTCAATGGAGGCCCTCCAAGAGCTTTTGGCCCGCTTCGATCATGGTAAGATTCTCGCATCCCGTAGAAAACAAAGAAGTGTTAGCTCGAGACTTAAGTTGGTCGAGTAAAAGAATAAGCGACTAAAATGAAAATGGAAGTAAAGACTTACCTCGCAATGAGCAAGTCCAGCTCGAGCCGAGAACTCCTCAGGCGCCATTCCCTTGTCAGCAAATTGGGATAGCAGGCTCACATCTACAGCTCTCCTCACAATGACTTGACCCAAGTTCATAGCTGGGTAGGAGCGACTCATGCAGTTAATTCCCTCTAAAGAGGGGACATCACTCAATCTCCGCATCATCTCTTCAACAGATTCTTGGATGGGATGGGAGGAAGGTGGAGGAGATGGAAGAGTTTGGCTAGAGGAAACGTCCTTACCCTTCCCAGATCTCAGCCTCTTCCTTGTGTTCAGAGCTTGATCATCAACCTCCTCCATGACATCATCCTCGATCTCCACCACATTCAAAGGGATGGATCCCGCTATATTAGCTCCAGAGGTATCCATGTTGACCTCCTGAATTGGGTCGGAGCTCGGGGTTGCTTTCGCCGACTTGGATGACTCGGCGCCTCCATCTGCAAAGACTCACGGATTGGGTACCACTCAGCAAGGGATCTTCTTCTTCTACCCCTTCCATGGGCACCATCCCTATGTTGTCTTTGGCAAGCAAGCTGGTTCTTATCGAGGCTTCCCTTTGCCTGTGAGCTCGAGCGTTGGCTTTTCCATGGTCTTTCTTTGATTTCTTCCTGTCTGCCACCACCAGTATGCGGCCCATGTTAGCCTCTTGTTCAGGAGTCAGGACTGCAACAAAGATTCAAGTGGACAAGTGTTAAATCGACATACGAATAAAAGTTCTATGTACGAGCTAAAGGTTCAATGTACGAACTAAAAGTTCTACATACGAGCAAAAAGTTCTATATACGAGCAGAAAATTCTATGTGTGAACCCAGTATGACCGACTCGATTATCCTATGAGCGAGTTAATTATAGACGAACTAATCATTCTACACATGAAACTCTGTGCACGAGCTAGCTATGTACGAAAGTCAAGTTCAACCTATAACTGACTCACCCAAGACAAATGCTACATACAAGAAAATTACTTATACTTACAAGCATCCCTATAGAGGACGAGTAAAGAGAAGGGCTGAATAAAGAAGTCTTACCACCAGCATGCTCCCCGTTGGTTTTGCAGTAGTCTTTGCTTTTCTTACAAAGTTGGCACATATCTCCAAACTTACCCAAGTGATGAGTTATCCAGTCAGGGTATATTTGACCCCTCAACACAGGAATAAGAGGCTCTACCCCTCCATCTCCAGGCATCATTCCAGCCGCCATAAAGTTGTATTTAGTGGTGAGCAAACTCTCCCAGCTGATGGGCCTTTTCTCAACTAACCTACATAAGGTCTTGTACAAGCTAAGATGCCAAGACGGCTCCCAGAAATCTCCCTCATCTATAGCTTCAGTCTCATCATTGGGCAATGGAAATTCCCATCCTAACCTACTCTCTACCACTACCACGTGCGAGTTCCAACCACTGTGCTTATTGGGGAGGTTAGTAAAGAGTTTGGGAGATTTGGGTTTAGAAGGGGTACTGATACTCATATCCTCCCCACTGTATTTGATGGTGAAAAATTCCTTGAACACCCTCATGCAAGGTTCATACCCCAAGAACCTGCACACCATAGCAAAACACACAAGGACCCTACAGGCATTGGCTCCGAGTTGAAGGGGAAGGGCATTGGCACACTCCAAAAATTCATTTATGAATGGATCAAGGGGCAACCTAAGACCAGCAACGAACTGACCATAGAAGAATGCTACCTTAGTGGCATCTGTGGTAAAGGACGACCTGAATAGCTTCAAGAATTCCTTCTGAGTGTAAATAGTAACCCGTAATCCTCCTTACTCACCCCACGTAAATCCCATATCATGCTATACCTAGAGGGCGGAGTTCTTGTTGCCTCGTAATGGCCCTTTGGGAACATAGCCCCTCTCATTCTTGCCTGGCACCACATTGGACCCAAAGGCGTCGACGATTCGAGGACCTGAAGAAGTTGAGGCAGCATTTCCTTCTTGAGTCGCCATATCTGTACAAGCAAAAGAGGAAGCAGGGGAGTCAGTCCTATGATCAAGTTCAGTCGACCTACCTAAGGGCGACCTAGACTCCCCTGGAAAACCTATCCTATTTCTAAGAAAGGAGGGCTTTTGGACGTCCCTAACATAAAACAAGGTAATATGGTCAAGCAGTTCATGGAATAAATGAAAAGCGACAACAGTTGAGTCGTCAATCACCACATTTTCAATTTCTCCTACAATGGGCAGCCCTATCTCACTGTAATTCAAACCCCAACTGGTCAAAATGGAGGCACATTCATCCAGGGACATAACTCTCCACTCACCGTTCACATTCTTACATGCCCTACGGTTAAGCATCAGCAAAGAGCCATACCAGCCCCGTGTTCGCAACTAAAGGTCCTAGCCATGGCGGAAATGAAAACAAAGGCACAACATTAAAGCCCTAGAACAAAAATACAAGGGAAATACCTTAATTGATTGAAGGAAGGGAGTTCGTTGCTGAAGCCGAGAAATGAGTTTAAGTTCTACTGCAATTCCGTGATTGTCGCCGGAGAAGAGGAGATTGAAGACGGTAAGAATTCGTATCTGAGAAGAATTCTGAGTATTTATATTTTCCTAAATTTGGAAAGGGAAAAGAAAATCAAAATTGATTTTCCAAAATTAAAAGCCGAAACGGTTTTCGAGAAGAAGTTCCAAGCGTCAGAGTAGCAATGATGACAAAATTCGGCGCTCCTTCATCTCCGACCGTCCGTCACCAACGATCAGGATGTTGCCACGTCATCACGGTCGACCTACTTCAAAGACTGGTATCGAGCTTCGAGTAAAGCAATTTTTGGCAAAGAAATCTTCTTAACTTCCAAGTCGACGAAGTCAACTCGAAAGTTGGGGGCCACTGAACATACCAAAAGTGTCGAATTGGGCCAAACAAGTAAAGCCCAATCACAAGCGACGCCGGGCCATCACATTCTCAATGAGGCCGACCCAATCGTAACAAGGCCCAAAGCCCATCTCTTGTATCGCCGACTAAGCCCATGGTCCGACCTACCAGGTCCCGACCTAACTTAGTCCGACCTCATGATCCAAATCACAATTCGGGTACGAACCATGCTCTACTCGACAGTCAGGTCGACCATTCCACGAGTGGCGACCTCGACCTAAACCAACAAGTGACGACCTGACACTTACCGGCTTATTTGGTCAATCAATGCTCACAACTACATCCCTACAAATCAGGGACCGTTATAGACACGTACCCATGACCAAGTAACCGCCGCAATAATCTCGGAGGACATGCCGCCTCCCCAAAAATACATCACTCTTGCCTATAAATACTTCATCACTACCAAACGGTGAAAGGTAACTGCCATTTTGTATTCTGAGTTCATTATTCAATACATTTTGAGCTATATACAACTGTGATCTTATTCTCACGCCCGAGCGTCTTCGCCGGAGACACATCCGGCTAGTCGTGGGTTCTGTTTTCAGGTCAAGGAGCCAGGTGATCAGTCCTGCCACGTGGAGGAAGATTGATAAGCACAATTCCTGCAGCATCATTTGATAAAGAAATTATTATTTCAATTTAATTTAATTTTTGATTTTTTTAATGTGGGTAGGAAATACTGTATGTAATAATTTTACTAAAAGCTTGGTCTCAATTTTTTAAATCTCAATCTATATATTTAAAATGGGTCATTTGTTCATTTTAAGATATATTGTGTAGTAAATGTTGTCTCTATAGTTGCTCTTTATACTAATCAATGTTTTATCTACTTTGCATTTTAAATAATTTTATAGGTCCCTTCATCCCAGAATGAGTTATATATTTTTTTATAAATAATTAGTCTTTATTTTGAAAAAAACATAATTTTGCCATGAAGAATAATATGTCGCTACATCCAGAGTTAAAAGGTAAATGATTTTAAATATTGATATGTAATGATGATATTACTGACCACTTTGATATTTGTACTAACAATATAGTATTCAAGAAAGTTTTCACAATATATAAAACAACTCGCTTTTCTGTTTGTTTTAATTTAATTGTCCTCTTTTGAGCATGTAGTTTGGGTAACTCAGAAGCTTATTCTCAAAGTATTATTTGTTGTATACATTAAAAAAAATTGGGATATCAGTTGAAATAATAATAAAAAAATAATGGGATATATGTAGAGTTTAACGGCGGGGGAGGGTCAATTTAAATAATTTTATAGGTCCCTTCATCCCAGAATGAGTTATATATTTTTTTATAAATAATTAGTCTTTATTTTGAAAAAAACATAATTTTGCCATGAAGAATAATATGTCGCTACATCCAGAGTTAAAAGGTAAATGATTTTAAATATTGATATGTAATGATGATATTACTGACCACTTTGATATTTGTACTAACAATATAGTATTCAAGAAAGTTTTCACAATATATAAAACAACTCGTTTTCTGTTTATTTTAATTTAATTGTCCTCTTTCGAGCATGTAGTTTGGGTAACTCAGAAGCTTATTCTCAAAGTATTATTTGTTGTATACATTAAAAAAAAAATGGGATATCAGTTGAAATAATAATAAAAAAATACTGGGATATATGTAGAGTTTAACGGCGGAGGAGGGTCAATTTACTCCCTTGCGTTGTTGGCTCTGCTTATATATATATAATTTATATATAATTTATATTTGTAAAATGTTTATTTCAAATTTTATATTTATTTTACAAAACTAATACACAATAATAATAATCAATTTTTAAAGTTATTTGTTAATTTTCGTTATCTATAAAATTCTCGATTTTATTATGTATTACTTTAATTTGTTGATGTGTATGTATGTCCAATAATTTAAAAAAAATATATGAAGATGAATTAAAATAATTGATAGAAGAGAGAATTTATGGATTGGACATATAGGGGCTGATGAATTTGGATTAGGATTTCTATTTAATTATTGGGTAAATCACTTATTCATACTTTAATGTCTCATAAGTGTCTGTAATAAAAATTTTAAAGTGTATGATAATTTATTTTTCATTTCACGATATTTTTATTATTGTTTTCCTTTTATGTTATGCATATTACTAAAAGTCATGGTAGATATTAACTTGTGTTGGTCTTTTTTCCCAAATAGATACTATGTATTTTGGTATTCTCAATTATATTTTGCATTATCGAAATTTCACATTCTCGATGGTCCGAAGATATTGATATGTAATGATTCACTTTCTTACTCTTTCGACATTTGTACCGATAAAGTTGTCTTTTAAAGATGTGTTTCACAATGTATAAAAATGTTCGTCCCATTTCGTCATACTATTTAATTTTTGTCTTTTTAAGCATCAATAACTATCCGTGCATCACACGGATGTAACACTATATTTATTTTCGTGACATTCAATCTGATATTTTTACTAACAATATATTTTTCAAAGCATTTTTTATAATGTATACAAACATCTCTATTTTCTTTTGTATTCATTTGAATTTCAATAAGTTATTCATTATTAACTGTCCGTGCATCGCACGGGGGTTAAACTAGTATATATAAAAATATACAACTTAAATATTTTATTTAAAAAAAAAGACATTCTGCGGGCATTCTTTTTCTTTTTTTACGCTTTTCATGACCAGATTCTTGTTTTCTAATCTTAGGAGGCATAGTTAAAAAAAAAAATAAAAAAAAATGTAACACTTTTAATAATAATATTAAAGTTCAAATAAAAGGAACAAAAAACATGAAACTCTGGAAGACTTCTTTCAGTTCAGTTCTTCAAGGAGCGGCGCAACTCGCAAGGGCCAAGGCGGCAGCCGGCAAGGCCACAAATACAATGTCTTCAGAGTTCAGCTCTTCAATCTCTCACGGGCATTTTAACAAACACCTAATCTACATGAATGATGAACAACCGATTAACAATAAATGGGTGATCAAAATTCAAACAAGTAAACGCCAACAGCCAACGGGAATTGCAATTTGCAGTTTTGCACAATTGCGCAACACAGTGATAGAAGAAATTGATCGGAGTGGGAGAAGAAAAGAAATTGATCGGAGAAGAAAAGAAGAAAAGAAATTGGATTTTACCGTTGTTTGTTTTGCAATCGCCAATCGTCTCGTCGCCTCTTCAATTCAATCAAGCCGCGATTTTCGAGTTGCCGTTTGATCTTCTTGCGTAATTTTCGAGCCGTGAATCTTCCTTTTTTTTTTTTGGGGGGGGGGGGAAGTCAGCGTTGTTGTATGCGTCGTTGCTTTCTTCTTTGTGATGTTAAGGTTTTGGGCTATGTAGTATTGGGTTGGGGGTAATTTTGGGGCCCTAGGAAAAATGGGCCCTATGCTTTAGGCCCTTTTGCACAGCCCAAGAACCGGGCCTGCCGCCGCCCTGCCAAGCTCGCTGACCAACACATGCCAGCCCGGTCCATGAGCCCGTGTACTACGGATCTGACCAAGTAGTACATTTTGTTCATTCATGACCGGACCTATCCGCATCCCACCAAACCCGGTAATTTTCTTTGAAATTTTATTGAAAAGTGACAAAATGGAATTTCCAGAAAAGGTAAGCGGGTTCGAGCTGAAGGCCAGCCGGTTTAGGCCGAGCCCGGCCCTGCTAGATACACCTCACCAAAGTAGTTAGGGTCGGCTTTGACCCAATGTATGTGGGCTTTCTTGTTGGACAAGAAAATGTAATCACAGGGCTGGCTTTGATAACGAATTAGTTGGACCAGAACTCTGCTTTCCAAGGCCCAATCGATGATGACGACGACTTGTGTAATTAAAGCCTATTGGTCCTTTTAAAAATAACACAAATAAAGCATCTCTACCTTGGTAATAAAAAATGATTTTTAAAAAAAAAACAATACTCCCTCCCTCCCAACATAAGCTTTCCACTTTTGGCTTTGCACGCAAATTAAGAAAATGGGTGGAAAGAAAAAATATTGTGAATGTAATTTGAAAATAGGAGAAAGAATGAGTGGAGGGAATAGTAAATTATAATGGTGTTGTGAGTATTAAAACAATTTAGGAGAGAGAATGAGTGGAGGAAATAGTAAAGA
The DNA here is from genome assembly GCA_022495995.1 of Adenophora triphylla var. japonica. Lineage (NCBI taxonomy): Eukaryota > Viridiplantae > Streptophyta > Magnoliopsida > Asterales > Campanulaceae > Adenophora > Adenophora triphylla. The sequence continues at coordinate 28,773 of JAFEMH010005688.1, forward strand.
TTATTTGCCAAAAAAGGAAAGTGGAAGCTTTTAACGGGACACCCAAAATTGCAAAATGGGAAGCTTCTACTGAGACGGAGGGAGTAGTTCCTTTATTTCTATTTCATGCAGTGGCGGACCTAGAGCATTTTTTAAGGGGGTGCACAAATACACTATAAAACCTTATATGAAAAAATCAATGTTGAATATGAGACTCGAACCCACAACCTTCAGTTCTTAGTCCCAGCCTCTTAACAACTAAACCACACACATTATTTGATTAAGGGGGTTCACTACCACCCCTTTAGGTTGCCTTGTGTCCGCCCCTGATTTCGTGCAATGGTAGATCACTATAGGAACAGGTTTGAAAAATGAAGAATTCATCCCAAACCCGCCACGTTGCCATCCCTAACCCTATTAGGGAGTATCATATTTACTCTTGAAAATTTTACCTAGGTAACCTTCATGAGTCATGACCTTGACAAATACTAATATTTCATATGATCAATCTACCTAGGAAGAGTGGGTAATATAAATAGTGACAAAATTGCTTACCTTGTTTTGAGATGGAGTCGGCAATCTAAAATCTAAAGCTTACATTTTTCAATTTATTTAAAGTATACTACATATACTCCCTTCGTTTCACCTCACTTGACACTTATTTTCATTTTGAGCCGTCCCAGCTCACTTGACACTTCCCAAAATAGCCTATTTTTTATAATTTTATATTCACTCTACCCCACCACTCATTCTCTCTCTTCATTTTCCACCACTCAATTTATTCAACCAACACTACTATTTACCCCACTCATTCTCTTTCTTCATTTTTTATCACACATTTTTTTTATTTTATTCTTTTTTCTTAGTTTTCGTGCCCACCTCAACCTCAAGGGTGTCAAGTGAGGTGGGGCGAAGGGAGTAGTTATCAAGTAAATGTAAGCAAAGATAAATAAACGAAATAGTTAGTCAACTCGTCTAATTATAATCAACAAGTCACCTCTTGGAAGGCGTGACAATATTTAGGGAGAATGGCCACTGAAGTTCTAAAAGTTTCTTAATACTCCATAAGTTCTTTTTCATATTATATTATCATGTTATAATATTTGTAATAATAATTCATACAAAATAATGTATAATATTGAATACTCATATAATGCAGCATTTATGATAACAGATGACACCGGCGATCAGTGATCGAATTTTGGCAATCGGTGACCGTATTTCAGCGAGTTTTCGGTGACTGGATTTCGATAGGCAGTGGACGACGGCGGCCGATGGTGGCGTTGGGTGGCAGTGGTGGTGACATGATGCAGTATTAAGGATGTTGTATCATAATTTTTAAATATTGCATATATAATGCAATATAATATAATACTGCATAATAACTTATGTTGTAATGTTATGTGATATATAAAAAGTGAATTAACATTATTACATGAAGATTAACCAAAAGAAAAAAAGGTTATGGGCCAAAAGAAAAATGTTATGAATATATACGGTTAATATCGAACGTTTTGGTGCTTTGGTTAATCGGTTCGGCTTGGTGGTTCGGTTTCGCGGTCTCGAACCGTGGTTTGGGGGTCCAAACCGCAGATCAAACCGAACCACACGATTTGACAATTTTTGAAACCGAACCTAAGCACTATTGCTTGATAACCGAACTAAACCGATTAATTTGGTTTGGTTCGATTTCAAACCGTTGTTTGGACCGAACCGCTTACGCGCTTACTTACTTATGGGTAAAATTCCCCAATATTTAATTTAAACGATATATGAATATTATTATTTTTTTCCCTAAAAATAAAGTTTTACTACATAATTGAATTTGGTGTTTTTTTTAAAAAGTTTATTTTTTCCCCCGAAAAATAAACTTTTTAAGTTAGACGCAAAGTGTAATGGTTATACGGATACTTCCATCATTTCATTTCGAAACGTTTCTTATTTTAATTTTCATGATCAACACAATAATATTTGTCAAATTGCAAATTAGTTATCCAATTTTTATTATTTTAGAATTGCAAAAAACATATTTAAATTTTCATAAAATTATATTTAAAATTTGATTGAATTCAATATAAAAATCAGAGTAAAATTATTTTGTTTTGAAAGGAGATATTGTTCAAGAAGTATCCGACTATAATTTCATCTGAAAACATTTGATGCCATGAATGTGGACGTATTGTCGTCCTTAATTCCGTTTGTTCTATATTTTATGGTAGATGAGTTAAGTTTTGGAGTAATATAAAAAGGCACAACTCGAGAATTAAAAAAAATGTATATTTAAATAGTTGTTGTGAATATGAAAAATGAGGTAAGAGAGAAGTGAGCAGTGAAATAGAGAATAGTAAGTGTATAATTATTATAAATATGACAAGTGAGTTTCATAAATAAAGAAGTATTAAAACGTTATTATTTTTGCCAAAATCTTGAAAAAAACTAATTTTTTCGTAACATAAGAAAAAAACTAGTTTTAAAGCACTAAGTCTAACTAACAAGAGTGATGAACTGTTCTGAAAACTAGTTTTTTTATAACATTTTAAAAAAAACTAGTTTTTCACAAGAGTTACTCATTATTTTGGGAGTGTGATTTTTAAATAAGACAAAAAAAATAGAATTTTGAGCCTTTTTAAATGGGACGGAGGAATTACGTGTCATATTTAACTAAAAAAGTGTAAAAAGAATTACATTTTTATAACAACTTTTATTACAATTTAATAACGTTGTATAAGCCAAAATATGTTTACCCTACTAAAGTATACTCCCTCCGTCCTCCGTCCTAGTAATTAGTTCATCCTTTTTGGCCCGACACGCAAATTAAGGGTGAAGAAAATATTGTGAGTGTAATAGTAAAATAGAAGAGAGAATGAGTAGAGGAAATAGTAAATTTGAAAAATGTTGTGAGTGTAATAGTAAAATAGGAGAGAGAATAAGTGGGTGGAATAGTAAAGATTATTTGTCAAAAAAGGAAAGGTGAAGCTTTAAATAGGACACCCAAAATGACAAAAGGTGAAGTTATTAATGGGACGGAGGGAGTATATTGATTCCCATTTCGCACCCTCATTTGAAAAGTCGGTATGTTTGATACCTAAACTTTCAAATCGTTCTACTTTTCACCATGGCACTAACAAATGTTAGAAAAATTAACGAAATAGGATGTGCAAATGTTATTTTTTTATTTTGAAAAAATACGATTAAAAAAATAACCCTATAAATAATTTTTTTGTAAGAAAACTGTAATTGTTTTTTATATAAAAAAACTAAATAATTAATATTGTTTTATTTAATAAGTTTTTTTTATATATTCTTAAAAATACAAATGAAACATTTAAGTTTTTTTTAATTAAATAATTTTAAAAAATATTTTACTTTTTTTCAAAAATAAATGCAATTTTCTTTAAAATACATTTTTTTTATTTATAATATTCACTATTTTTTAATCCTATTTAAAAAATATAGTTTATAAAAATATTAATTATTTAACATAATGTTAATATATGCTATTACGAACATAACTTCTTTTTTTTTTTACCATAAATATACAAAAAATATATTATTTTTTACATAAAGAAATAAAATTATTATTTTCAGAAAATATTAATTAGTTAAGAAAATGTTAATTATTTTGGGCAAAAAAATTACATTTTTAGCACTTTTCATTTAAAAGTTTGCATTTGACCCCTTAAAAACTAATAATCATTACAAACTAACTTATTTGTCATCATGTGCTCGACACATGTCATATTTCGTTAGCTTTTTTAATGTTCGTTAGTATCAAGGGGTAAAGTGGAACGATTCGAAAGTTTAGATAACAAACAGACCGACTTTTCAAATGAGTGTATAAAGTGGAAATCGGTGAATACTTTTTGAGATGCCCCATTTTAATTTTCTAAGAATTAATTTTAATCCGAGACTAATGTCATTTTTAGCGAATTTTGTTCCTATATGAATAATTAAATATAACAATATCATATTTAACTAAAGTCTAATAGAGTATCTAATTGGTGATTAAACAAAATAGATTCTCAAGCGAAAGTCTTGACATCATATTATTAGTGGTTTTGTACGCATCGTTAGAGGTTAATTAACTAAGGTTTTGTATGCAATCAACAAAGTCAATGTTAATTAACTAAGGTTTAGTTTTCAATCAAGAAAATGAAAGGAGATTAACTAATTTAACAACTATTGAATTCTCGAGCACGGATACGACTGACCCGAATGAGGCACGTAACTGCGTTTCCGAAACTTTGTAATTAACTGACACTTTTTCAAAAATGTAAGGTGATATTTTTGTAAATACTAACTGGAATATCTTTTAAAATTATGTGATGACATTTTTGTAAATAATCAGAACTTATTAACACTAGCTGACATTATTCATAACTAAAAGTAATACTTTTTAACATTGCACATGACACTTTTTAACATCAACGTTGCTGACACTTTTTAATATTAACACTGGTACTAAAAAAACACTAAGGGGGCGTTTGGTTGGAAGGAAAGTGGGGGAAAGGAATGGAAAACTCCCTCTTTTCCATTCCTTTCCTCTGTTTGGTTCAATCTTTTTAAAAAAAAAAATTCGAAGGAAAGTTGAATTCCTTCAAATGAAGGAATTCAACTTTCCTTCACAAAATTGATGGAAAGTTCAATTCCATCAGGCAATGGAAAATTTTTTTTTTTTTGACCAAAATACCCCCAAACCCTACCCACCCCTACCCCCTACCCAGCCCCTACCCAGTCCCACCCAGCCCCTATGCCCCACCCCCCACCCCCCACCCCTACCCTACCCCCCACCCCCCACCCCCCCCAACGAATTTTTTTTTTAATTTTTTTTTCTGCCTACCCTCCCCCCCCTACCCTCCCCCACTCCCACAAAAAAAAAATTTTATTTTTTTTTTTCTCGCCTACCCTACCCTCCCCCACCCCCCACCCCCACCCCCACAAAAATTTTTTTTATTTTTTTTTTCGCCTACCCTCCCCCACCCTACCCTCACCCCCCACCCCCCACCCCCACGAATTTTTTTTTTATTTTTTCGCCTACCCTCCCCCCCACCCCCACGAAAAAAAATTTTTTTACTCATTTTGCATACCCCTACCTACCCCCACCCCCTTCCAAAAATTTTTTTTTTTTTTAAAAGGGTAAATTGGTCATTTTATATGCTTTCATTCCATTCCTATAATTTGTATTTTCAAACCAAACATGATTTGCCAAGGAATTGAATGACAATTCCATTCCATTCCGTGCCAACCAAACGGAGGGGGTTGACCAGTTTTTTTCCATTCCAATTCCTTAAGAAATTCAATTCCATTGACAATTCCATTCCTTCACTTTTTTTCCACCGAACCAAACGCCACCTAACACTCTTAAACAATAAAATTGGCATTGAAAAATGCTATCACCGGCACTAAATAATACTATCACTATGACACATTTTTATATTATTACTGACATATGTGAATATACAAATTGGTAGCGTTCGATCCTATTAACAGTGCGGCTTAAAAAAGGGATTATATATTTAAAGTATTGATATAGTCATGATAAATGGCTATTTTATAGTCATTTATAGCTTTTTAATTGCATTATTTACTTAGATTTTAGTACCATTTAATCTAATTTTATCTTCTTTTATTTTATATTTCGTATTTTACGCTTGGTTGATATTTTTATGTAATTTTACAGGGCTTAGGTACATATTTTAAAGTACGAGGGGCTTAAAGTAAAGCCTATGTAGTTATAGGGGTCAAAAATTGCAGAGTCAGCCTAAGCCAGCTGACGCTCGGTCGAGCACCTCGGCCGAGCATAGGGGATCAGAATGAAGATTTTTGCTGGAAAGCCTTACTCGACCAAGCACCTGCTGATCAGCCAAAAGGGTGTCTTTTTGAAGAGATCCGACCCTTAGCCTAAATGCCTATATAAAGGGCCTTTGTAATCAGTTTTAAAGATGCAGAAACATACCAGAAAATACCGATAATTGATAGCAAAATACTCTAGCATTACATTTACTATTTCCAAATACAAAAATCTCGAAGATTCATCAATAATTCTTGGAGTTCTTTTTGAAGATTGAAGCAATAATATATTGAAGTTTATTTTCAGCCTTTGTGTTTCTTTCTACAAGTGTTATGAATAAGTATCTTTCTTCTCTACTTTCATTTATGTCTTATTTGCATTTAATACTCGTAGTTTTTGCTATGCCTTGTGAGCAATCTTCCAAGTTCTTGGGGTTGGAAACTCAACACTTTTGTTCATCATTTTTAATTATGCCATCTTCTTTCTCTTCATCTTAACAATTCTCCATATCAATCTTAAAGACTTATATTTTTGAGACGTCCAACTTGTATGATTTCAGTTAATTGAGAGAAGTACTTAGCCGTGAATCTCGATTAACGGAACCATATGAAGTGAAATAGGTTTTATTAATCACAAGAGTAGATTAATTGTAACGACCCCAACCCCGGGCACTAATTTTAAATATTATATGGTATGCTTTTAATATTTATGTTATCTTTATGTGATCAATTATGTTTTAATTTCTTAATTTATGATAAGATGGTTGGAAGGATTTCTAGGACCTTAGGATTGCTAGAGAAAGTACCTAAAGCCTCTTAAAGGAAAATAAAAATAGAAAATAAATAATGTGTATGATGAAGTTAAAATGTGTGGAATAATGAATTAGAAATGAGGGTTTAAATTAATTGTGGGAAGTCTTTAATTATTAAAGGAGTCAATTTATTTTAAAATGGGAAGGCTTGATTTATAAATGGTTTATTTACCTTGTGGTGGGGCTTTTTTTATTATTAGGAGGGAGGGGCCAAATGTTTAAGACTCTTCCTAGGCCTCCAAGTGTTCCCCTCCTCTCTCCCCCATACCCTCCATCCGGCCCCCCCCTTCATCATCCTCCTCACCTTTTTCCCCTACTCCCTCTTACTCCTCACTCTTCTTCCTTCTTCTTCATTTTGTTCATACTTCCTCCTAGAGAAACCATTGAAGATCCTCCATGGAAGCTCTCAACCTCTCCTCTTGAAGCCAAGCAAATCTTCCACCATTTTCAAGTCCAAGGATATCATTGAAGTTGGATCATCTAGGAGAATCCATCTAGCTAGGAAGATCAACCTCCCATTTCAAATCCTAAGGTGAGTTATTATGATTTTCCCTTCTTTGAATGCTCATGAAATATGTTGTTATTGTTGTTGTATTTTAATGGTTTGATGAATTGAAATCTTCTTAGGGTTTAGGGAAATTTGGTTAATATTGGAGAATGAGGTTTTGGTTCATAGAAGTTGATCAATAGTATAAGAAAATGTGTTTGGTTGGGTTAAGAGAGTTTAACTTGAAAAATGTTAATGAGATGGGTTGAAATTCTTGTGGTGGGAAATCTAGATTTATATTTATTTGGGTTAGATGATTGAAGTTGAGTTATGTAAGGTTTGAGAACCCCTTTAGTATTCATGAAATTTGGAAAGATTAAAAAGGAAATACACTAAGAAAATTAAGTTGGAAATTCGTATGTGTGCTGAAAGGGGCCATGGGCGGTCGCCCATAGGGGCTGAGCGGCCGCCAAGGCGGCGAGAATGTGGGCTCTCCTTGGAAACTCACTTGGCGGTCGCCCAAGTGACATGGGCGGTCGCCCATGTCACCGCATCTTCCCCAGTTCTTATCTTTTGCTGATTTTTGCTAATAACCTCGGGGAATAATCTCTAACCATTATAAATTGATAGGACCTAATCCAATTCGGATAGGATTCACTCCTTTTAACCTAGACTCAAGTAGAACTTTGGGGCCACTTAAGAATGCAACTCCAACTAGTTAAATTAGCACAAATCCTTATAGAGACTTGGTAATATAGAATGTGTTCTGAAATTGGTTATTAAGATTTATGCGTACTTCACCAATATGGCTAGAACTTGGGAAGTAGATCTTGCACTTTCATTAAGCTCATTCAAGGTTAAGTAATGACTTCGTAGGATTGGTTTAAGGTACTTGATGACCTTACTTGTTCCCCTATCCTTGGTGATTAGTTAGAAATAGCGTAGAAACCATAAGTTTCACTATTTCGTTAATGGAAGATGAGTATGTTGTTGTGTTGTATCCCGGTGTGGATTAATTGGTACTTGATTGTTTTGTATCCCGATGTGGATTAATTGGTACATGATTATTTTGTATCCGGTGTGAATTATGTGGTTATATTGTACCTCAATTGAGTTCATATGCATGGATGATATTATGCATTGTGCATTACATAAATTGTTGCACTATGGTATTGATTTGCATGAGTATACATTACCATGTTATTATATGATTATCCCATTTTGTGGATTATAATTCAAGTATCTATTATGTGCTTGAATGTGTATATGTTCGGGTGGGTATGATGGAAGTCAATCAATTATTGATTTGTTCAATAAGTGATTGAAGGTTCATCATATCTCGGTGACCCTTCCCCACTCGTGGCCACAGGGCGGGGGCCGTGGCACTCTTGTCGAGTGATAAGTAGCCTTTACATACCGCCGCGATTAGGAGAAACCGGGGAATGCTCTGTATGAAGCCAACGGCTCTCTGCGATGGCGATGATAGTATATGATACTCTAAATACGGGGTCATATATGTATCCTGTTTTTCTTATATGGATCTCTGGGTATGAGACCTATAAGCGGTGAATGTGCATGGGGGCGGTTCACCAAAGAGTGGAGTTTACTCCCAACGTTGTACGACTTATTGTTCGAGACGGGAAAAGGTAAAATGAGGTAACGTAAGGTGTTTACCGCTTTCATAGTGTGTTAAGTGTTGCCATGCTACGTGTTGCATCTTGTATGGCATCTTGCTGCATCCATAATAGCTCATTGAGATTTATTCTCACCCCTCTCCCTTTACTGTTTTAGATTCCGAGACAGGTGACCCGAACCCGTGAGGCCGGGGTATCATTGTGGACTTTGCTTTTGGGGCTTGACAAGTTAAGTATAGGAATGGGTTGTTAGGAGTATTTGTTAAGTATTCCTCTTTTATATTTTGTATGGAAAACCCTTTTGTTAAACAGATGTTAATTAAGGTTTCCAATGTATTTGATCGGATATCGGTTTATTAAAGTTATGGTTGGATTTCCTCTAAGTAGAGATATTACTAATTGATTTTAAAATTGTAAGTTTGAAAGGTGGTTTTCTTTTTAAGGCAAATAAATGTTTTAAAAATAGGGATGGTTTTTCTTAGTTTGAGCTCCCTTAGCTCGGGACACGTGTTAGGTCCCGGGTTGGGGTGCTCACGGTTAATATCGAGCTTAGTTTAGAGGTCAAGGGTAGATGTCTAAACTAAGGGGGAATGTGTGGAAATTGACGTCGAGTGTTTTATGCAGGAGTTCGTTCTAATGGCCGGAAGCAAGGATGATCAGCGAAAGGTGCTAGGAAAGGAAGTAGATATGGGTATAGGTGGAATTCAGAATGAAGAGATGATGAAGTTATTCAGGCAGTTTGTACAAGGTATGGAGACGAGAGGATCAGTTTCGAATCAACTTGAAGGATGTCAAAGTGATGGATTGGAAAGATTTGTGAAGATGAACCCACCGAGCTTTAACGGAGGTCCGAACCCGTTAAAGGCGTAAGAATGGTTAGCGAAATGAATAGGATTTTCGAGGTTATAGAAAGTCCCAACAAGGAGAAAGTTAGGTATGCCGTGTTCAAACTTGAAGGTTTAGGCGATCGGTGGTGGCAAATATTGAAGGGAAGTTGGGAGCGGGATCATACGCCCCGTACTTGGGATAATTTCACCAAACATTTCGAGGATTATTTCGTTTCGATGGTTACAAGGGACAAGAAGGAGATCGAATTCTTAGGACTAGAACAAGGGATCATGACGGTGAATCGGTATGTAATCGGGTTTGAGGAATTAGCCGAAGTTGCCCTCATTTGGTATCGTATGAAGCGAAAAGAGTTCATAGGTTTATAAAAGGTTTGAGGACTGAGTTTAGGAAGAAATTTGGGATTGATAGCTTCACCAATTATCAGACAGCCTTAGAGAGAGCTTATAAGATCGAGAAAATTATTGAGGAAAATAGTGGGAAATTGGAAGGTGAGATTGGAGATCGGCGAGGGCTTTAACTTCGGGGAAGGATGAGAGAGAAACTTGTGGTAGCTTCTTCGTCTAGGCCGCACCCAAACAATATGGGATGATGTGTAAATATTGCAAGAAGATGGGTCACACTGAAGACAGGTGTTGGAGTAAGCAAGGGAAATGTTTGAATTGTGGAGGAGCGGGGCACTACAAGAAAAATTGTCCTGCATTTCGTCAGAGGTTAGCTTCGGGAGCCGGTCCAAAGGGTCAAAGAGGTGGTATCAAAAGAGATAAGGAAGGGAAACCAAAAGAGAAGGTCCAAGGTCAAGTGTGTGTTTTGGGTCCAAGAGAGATGGATCCCCTAGAGGTCACTAGAGGTATATTTTCCTGTCTCAGAAGTAGGGGTCATACTTTATAGATCCTGTTGCATATCATTTATAATTGGCATCACATTTTGCTTACATGTGACATACATTGTTGAGAATTTGTTTTATTGTTAGAGGATTCTGCTCTTATGAGAGAATACCTCGAACCTTCTTTGGTTTACCACGATGGTTATGTGGTTATGGCTGAGCATGTATTGCCAGTTGAATTGGTATAGTTATTATTTTACGATTTTTAGATATACTTGACCTGGAGGGTTAAGTAGTTGTTGTATAATGATAGACTATCCTAATAGGTGAGGCTCCTTTTTCCATGCCTAAATTGCTTATATTGGTATTTACTATAGGTGAACCTTAAATGTGAGATTCTGATTTTTTGAGGGTGTTTAGGGTGAAAGTTTTGAATTAAGATGTGAAGAGTAATTGGTATATGCTAGACTTGCTTAGGGAGTCTTTTCCAAAATTTTATGTGCTAGTTGCGAGTAAATGTTAAATGTGCTTTCGTTGGTATATTTTGTTGTGTTGGTTACGAGTAGGTAAGCGAGAATTGTAATTCTTATTTTGATGGCTTTAGGGTAATTAGAATTGATGATATCTTTGTTAATTAAAGTTTCGGGAAGATTGTAAAAATAATTTGAGAGTTGGGTTAATGATACCTTGTGAGGAGTCCCTGTATGCAAAGTTTAGCTAGTATGAGTTAGCTCGAGAGGATGACAAATTTTGGGTTCTATAGTCTTAAACTCGGGTGTTGCCAAGGATCTTGTGAGGTTGAGTCCGTGATCTTTGAGTTAGCAAGTACTACCTAAGAAATTTAATGAACCCTTAAGAATTGTAAAGTCATTACCTTGGTTGAATCTAAAGGGCGTATAAATGGTGTAGGTTGTGATGAGGATGAATCATATTGTTAGTGATGGGAAATAGGTTGACTCTTACCTTACCTAGTGGATGTGAGAATCTTGTGAAATTTTAAGTGTGTATTAAAGGAAGATTAGGGTGTAGTGTTATGCGAAATGGGAAGTGATAGCGTATGTTTCGAGGAAGTTAACTTAGATAGAGCGGAAATTTCTTATCATTGTTCGAGAGCGGTTACAATTGTTTGTGTGATTTAAACGGAATCTTATCTTTTGAAGTTCTCTATCGGGGATGGTTACCGATCCTAAGAGTTGAAGGATTTTTGTAGTCGATAGGAAATATGATTACCAGTGGTTGGGTATGTATAATATCAGTTATCATTTTAACATTAAGATAAAACCGTATGAGACGTTGTTAGGAAAGAAAATATCGATCTCTAATTTGTTGGGATGGAATTGGGGAAGCAAGGTCTAAGGTAATTTAGCGCCAAAGTTTGTTAATCCATTTGAAGTTTTAGGAAATGTTGGTGAGTCGACTTATAGACCGATTTGGGGCAGCTTATAGAGTATTTGAAGTTTAAATGTGATATCGTAATGTATTGGGAGACATAAGATGTAATACTTTTATTTGAATATACTTTCTTTGAGGTCGTGAAAATTCGGGTTAGTGATGATGGTATAGTATTCTCGGAATATTAAGTTGTAGTATCACATTACTTATGAAATTGGAAAATCTTGAAAAAATCATAGTGTTGAAGAGACTAATTGGGGAGTGAAGTCCTAGAGTATTCGGGTTAAGAAAGTGTATAATAGAATCATGCCATTAAGAAATCTAATGGAAAAGTGTTAAGTTAGAATGTGTGAAAGGTAACCCTTGCTATCTGATCCTTAGGGTAAGCGACAGTCAAATTCGGGACGAATTTTCTTTAAGGGGGAGTGAGTGTAACGACCCCAACCCCGGGCACTAATTTTAAATATTATATGGTATGCTTTTAATATTTATGTTATCTTTATGTGATCAATTATGTTTTAATTTCTTAATTTATGATAAGATGGTTGGAAGGATTTCTAGGACCTTAGGATTGCTAGAGAAAGTACCTAAAGCCTCTTAAAGGAAAATAAAAATAGAAAATAAATAATGTGTATGATGAAGTTAAAATGTGTGGAATAATGAATTAGAAATGAGGGTTTAAATTAATTGTGGGAAGTCTTTAATTATTAAAGGAGTCAATTTATTTTAAAATGGGAAGGCTTGATTTATAAATGGTTTATTTACCTTGTGGTGGGGCTTTTTTTATTATTAGGAGGGAGGGGCCAAATGTTTAAGACTCTTCCTAGGCCTCCAAGTGTTCCCCTCTCCTCTCCCCCATACCCCTCCATCCGCCCCCCCCCCCCTTCATCATCCTCCTCACCTTTTTCCCCTACTCCCTCTTACTCCTCACTCTTCTTCCTTCTTCTTCATTTTGTTCATACTTCCTCCTAGAGAAACCATTGAAGATCCTCCATGGAAGCTCTCAACCTCTCCTCTTGAAGCCAAGCAAATCTTCCACCATTTTCAAGTCCAAGGATATCATTGAAGTTGGATCATCTAGGAGAATCCATCTAGCTAGGAAGATCAACCTCCCATTTCAAATCCTAAGGTGAGTTATTATGATTTTCCCTTCTTTGAATGCTCATGAAATATGTTGTTATTGTTGTTGTATTTTAATGGTTTGATGAATTGAAATCTTCTTAGGGTTTAGGGAAATTTGGTTAATATTGGAGAATGAGGTTTTGGTTCATAGAAGTTGATCAATAGTATAAGAAAATGTGTTTGGTTGGGTTAAGAGAGTTTAACTTGAAAAATGTTAATGAGATGGGTTGAAATTCTTGTGGTGGGTAATCTAGATTTATATTTATTTGGGTTAGATGATTGAAGTTGAGTTATGTAAGGTTTGAGAACCCCTTTAGTATTCATGAAATTTGGAAAGATTAAAAAGGAAATACACTAAGAAAATTAAGTTGGAAATTCGTATGTGTGCTGAAAGGGGCCATGGGCGGTCGCCCATAGGGGCTGAGCGGCCGCCCAAGGCGGCAGAATGTGGGCTCTCCTTGGAAACTCACTTGGGCGGTCGCCCAAGTGACATGGGCGGTCGCCCATGTCACCAGATCTTCCCCAGTTCTTCTCTTTTGCTGATTTTTGCTAATAACCTCGGGGGAATAATCTCTAACCATTATAAATTGATAGGACCTAATCCAATTCGGATAGGATTCACTCCTTTTAACCTAGACTCAAGTAGAACTTTGGGGCCACTTAAGAATGCAACTCCAACTAGTTAAATTAGCACAAATCCTTATAGAGACTTGGTAATATAGAATGTGTTCTGAAATTGGTTATTAAGATTTATGCGTACTTCACCAATATGGCTAGAACTTGGGAAGTAGATCTTGCACTTTCATTAAGCTCATTCAAGGTTAAGTAATGACTTCGTAGGATTGGTTTAAGGTACTTGATGACCTTACTTGTTCCCCTATCCTTGGTGATTAGTTAGAAATAGCGTAGAAACCATAAGTTTCACTATTTCGTTAATGGAAGATGAGTATGTTGTTGTGTTGTATCCCGGTGTGGATTAATTGGTACTTGATTGTTTTGTATCCCGATGTGGATTAATTGGTACATGATTATTTTGTATCCCGGTGTGGATTATGTGGTTATATTGTACCTCAATTGAGTTCATATGCATGGATGATATTATGCATTGTGCATTACATAAATTGTTGCACTATGGTATTGATTTGCATGAGTATACATTACCATGTTATTATATGATTATCCCATTTTGTGGATTATAATTCAAGTATCTATTATGTGCTTGAATGTGTATATGTTCGGGTGGGTATGATGGAAGTCAATCAATTATTGATTTGTTCAATAAGTGATTGAAGGTTCATCATATCGGTGACCCTTCCCCACTCTGTGGCCACGGGGGTGGGGGCGTGCGGCCTGCGTCTTGAGTGATAAGTAGCCTTTACATACTGCTGCGATTAGGAGAAACCGGGGGAATGCTCTGTATGAAGCCAACGGCTCTCTGCAGTGGCGATGATAGTATATGATACTCTAAATATGGGGGTCATATATGTATCCTGTTTTTCTTATATGGATCTCCGGGTATGAGACCTATAAGCGGTGAATGTGCATGAGGGCAGTTCACCAAAGAGTGGAGTTTTACTCCCAACGTTGTACGACTTATTGTTCAGACGGGAAAAGGTAAAATGAGGTAACGTAAGGTGTTTACTGCTTTCATAATGTGTTAAGTGTTGCCATGCTACGTGTTGCATCTTGTATGGCATCTTGCTGCATCCATAATAGCTCATTGAGATTTATTCTCACCCCTCTCCCTTTACTTGTTTTAGATTCCGAGGACAATTGACCCGAACCCGCGAGGCCTGTGGTATCATTGTGGACTTTGCTTTTGGGGCTTGACAAGTTAAGTATAGGAATGGGTTGTTAGGAGTATTTGTTAAGTATTCCTCTTTTATATTTTGTATGGAAAACCCTTTTGTTAAACAGATGTTAATTAAGGTTTCCAATGTATTTGATCGGATATCGGTTTATTAAAGTTATGGTTGGATTTCCTCTAAGTAGAGATATTACTAATTGATTTTAAAATTGTAAGTTTGAAAGGTGGTTTTCTTTTTAAGGCAAATAAATGTTTTAAAAATAGGGATGGTTTTTCTTAGTTTGAGCTCCCTTAGCTCGGGACACGTGTTAGGTCCCGGGTTGGGGTGCTCACATTAATGGCTTAGGGACGTTCATTGAATGGAAAGTACGTGAATTTTATAAACTTAATGGATTTTTACTAATTTTTGAGCCATCGAGAGACATGGCATAATTAGTGAAAAATACAAATATTACTTGCTTGACCGAGAGAAGTAGTATAGGCTCAATGTACCATCCTTGATTTTGATGAAAACTTTTATTCAAAGGCATGACTATATGATGAATAAATGATTGTTCGAGTCCCAATCCCGAGAATATCTCAATCTTATAAGAATTCAATTAAATTATAGTAGTTTACATTGTTCTAGTTATTCAACGAACATCATTTTTCTCCCAATCTTATTTTTATATTTTTATTATAAAAAACAAGTATTATTCAAAGTAAACCATGTCTTCGTGGGATCGACTCGCATTTGCCACTATACTATTAATAACCCGTGCACTTACAATATAAAATAAATCGTTGTGATGTACCACCATTAGATGCAGATTGGTGAAAGGGTTCCTCTTTCTTATATACAAAAAGGTTAAATATATATATATATACATACATATACATATATATATATATACTCCCTCCGTCCCAGTAAAAGCTTCTCATTTTGTTATTTTGGGTGTTCGTTAAAAGCTTTCACTTTTCTTTTTTGGCAAAAAATTTTTACTATTTCCTCCACTCATTCTCTCTCCTAATTCACTATTACACTCACAACACTTTTCAAATTTACTATTTCCTCCACTTATTCTCTCTCCTATTTTCAAATTACACTCACAACATTTTTTCTTCCTCCCCATTTTCTTAATTTGCGAGCAATGAAAAAATTGGGCACCTTCGACTGGGACGGAGGGAGTATATATATAGGGTCACGCTTCAATGAGAACCGTTTAAAATGAGAACCGTGAGAACCACTTGTATACAGTAGATATTTAGCTACTCACTATAAGAAAACTGTCAAATAGTGACGAAAATTAGCGACAGGCCAAATTCTGTCGCTATTAGCGACGGAATTACGACGGAAGCAAAAATAAAACAAAAAAAAATCAACTACCGACGGATTTAGCGACAGATTTTAGCGACAGACATGAATCTGTCACTAATCCGTCGCAATAGTGGCGCCAAAAAAGTCCACCCATTTTAGCGACGGATTTAGCGACGGATTATAAAAAATTTTAACGACGGATTTTTTCTGTCGCTATATAAATAAAAAATAAATAAATATTTTTTCTTTTTAAAATTAGCGACGGATTGAACAAAAATAAATTACCGACGGATATATTCTGTCACTAAATACTACAACATAAAAAAATATTTTTCTTTTTAAAATACCGACGGATTTAGTGACGAATTTTACAAAAATAAATTACCGACAGATATATTTTGTCGCTAAATAATAAAAAATAAAAAAATATTTCTATTTTAAAAATACCGACGGAATAGCGACGGATTTAGCGACGGAAATTGTTTTTAAAAAAAAATAACTTTTTTCATTTGTTTTCTAGCTTTTTTTATATAACTTTCTGAAAAAAACTTCAATAATAAAAAATCTTCAAAATATTTATTTACATTCATAAAAAATATAAAAAAACTATACATTTATAAATAAAAATTAAAGAATTTTACCCGTCCCTGATTTCTTTATTATACTTTCATTTGTTTATTTTTTTTCTATCTTTTTTTATATAACTTTTTGTAAAAAACTTCAATACTAAAAAATGTCCAAAATATTTATTTATATTCATAAAAAATAAAATAGACTATACATTTATAAATAAAAATTATAGAATTTTACCCGTCCCTTATTTCTTTATTATATTTTCATTTGTTTATTTTTTTTCTAACTTTTTTATATAACTTTTTGAAAAAAACTTCAATACTAAAAAATGTCCAAAATATTTATTTATATTCATAAAAAATAAAAAAAACTATACATATATAAATAAAAATTAAAGAATTTTACCCGTCACTGATTTCTTTATTATACTTTCATTTGTTTATTTTTTTCTAACTTTTTTTATATAATTTTTTGAAAAAAAACTTCAATACTAAAAAATGTCCAAAATATTTATTTATATTCAGAAAAAATAAAAATAAAATAACTATATATTTATAAATAAAAATTAAAGAATTTTACCATTCCCTGATTTCTTTATTATACTTTCATTTGTTTTTTTTTTTTTCTAACTTTTTTTATTTAACTTTTTGAAAAAAAACTTCAATACTAAAAAATGTCCAAAATATTTATTTATATTCATAAAAAATAAAAAAAACTATACATTTATAAATAAAAATTAAATAATTTTACCCGTTCCTGATTTCTTTATTATATTTTCATTTGTTTTTTTTTTATAAATTTTTTTATTTAACTTTTTGAAAAAAACTTCTATACTAAAAAATGTCCAAAATATTTATTTATATTCATAAAAAATAAAAAAAACTATACATTTATAAATAAAAATTAAAGAATTTTACCTGTCCCTGATTTTTTTAATATACTTTCATTTGTTTTTTTTTTCTAACTTTTTTTATATAACTTTTTGAAAAAACTTCAATACTAAAAAATGTCCAAAATATTTTTTTATATTCATAAAATATAAAAAAAAAACTATACATTTATAAATAAAAATTAAAGAACTTTACCCGTCCCTATACTCTAAACCCTAAACCCTATACCTTATACCCTATACTCTATACCCTATATACTACTCCCTCCGTCCCAATAGTAGCTTCCCATTTTGTCATTTTGGGTGTCCCGTTAATAGCTTTCACTTTCCTTTTTTGGCAAAGGAATCTTTACTATTCCCTTCACTCATTCTCTCTCCTACATTATTTTAATACTCACAACACCATTATAATTTACTATTCCCTCCACTCATTCTCTCTCCTATTTTCAAATTACACTCACAACATTTTTACTTCCCCCTCATTTTATTAATTTGCGTGCAACCCGAATTTTGGGCAGCTACTATTGGGACGGAGGGAGTATACCCTATACCCTATACCCTATACTCTATACCCTATACTCTATACCCTATACCATATACTTTATATCCTATATACTATACCCTATACTCTACCATATACCCTATACCCTATACCATATATCCTATATCCTATACCCTATATACCCTATACCCCATATCCTATACCCTATACGCTATACCCTATACCCTATACCCTATACTCTATACCCTATACTCTATACCCTATATTCTATACCCTATACCCTATACCCTATAACAAAAACTTATGTGAGAACACTATGACCCGTCTCATGAATGAGACGGGTCATTTTTGACCCATGACCCAGCCCATTGAACCAGCTCTATGACCCAGGGGCGCGACCCTGCCACGTGGCAGCCTCTCATAGGCCCAAGAGACGGGTCGGATCCATGACCCGCCCAAAAAAAAAAATTTGCTCCAGGACCCTTGGGTCTGACCCTGACACGTGGCAGCCTCTCATATATAGGCCCATTTTTTTTTTTTAATTTTTATATTTTGTTTTTTTTCGGTTTGTGAAAAGTAATAGTTACTATAACATAATGTAATAATTGTATGCATATAAAGTAATAGTTTGTATACATTAAAGTAATACATATATACAGAAAAGTAATAGTGTTTTTCCTATGCATATAAAGTAATAGTTTGTATACATTAAAGTAATACATATAAAGTAATAGTTTGTATACATTAAAGTAATAGTCGGACCCATGGGTCCTGGACAGAAAAAAAAATTGGCCTATAAAAGGCTGCCACGTGACGGATCATGTCCCATGGGTCATGGGTCGACCCGTCTCATGCATGAGACGGATCCCCTTGTTCTCATGGGAGACCACCTCATACCCTATACCCTATATCCTATACCCTATACCCTATACTCTATATACTATACCCTATACCCTATATCATATATCATATACCCTATACCATATACCCTATACTCAATACCCTATATACTATACCCTATACCCTATACCCTATATCCTATACCTTATATTCTATATACTATACACTATACCCTATACCATATACCCTATACCCTATACCCTATACCCTATACCCTATATTAATAAGTATTATTAATAATTTAAAAGTAAAATTATTATTTTTTAATTTATTTTTGAACTGAGATAAATATTTTAGACTTTTTTTGGTAAGGAAGTTTTTTAAAAAATTTGTATAAAATAAGTTAGAAATTAACTAAATAAATGAGGGACATACAATATCCTTCACCATGAGTATTTTAAAAAAAAAAAAAAAATTGAATAGAGATAAATGTTTTAGACTTTTTTTAGTTAGAAAGTTATTTTCAAAAAAATTATTTTAAAAAAAATATTTAAAAAATTTGATATTAGAAATACTACTTTAACTAAAATTTTAGGTAAATCAAATAAAAGCATGTAAATATTTTAGATAACTTTTTGTAAATTTCAGTAATAAAAAAAGTCTAAAATATTTTTTCATAGTCAATAAAAAATGATAAAAATTACTAAATATTATTAGTACTATTATTAATATTATTACTGTTTATATAATTAATATTAATATTAATTAATCAATTATATAATTAATATTCCATTAATAAATATTATTAATAATAAATATTATTATTATTGATATTAGGCATAATATTATTTTATAATTTAAATTATTATTATTATTAATTATTTTTATTAATTATTATAATCATGAAGAAATATAAGTATTTACATGGATCATTATCTAAGCAACATCTTCACCATTAGATGCATCACATCCAATGGTTCAAATTCATCCCATAAAAACAAAAACGCACTTTCATTTGATTGGCCCTCTAATAGACGTGTCCATCCGGTTATAACCGCCGGTTAACGGTTATAATCGACGGTTAAAAAATCCGTTAAGTCTTAACCGTAACCTAACCGTTAACCGTGTACTAACGGTTACAGTTATCCGGTTAACGGTTACAATCGGTTAACACGGTTTATCCGGTTAAAATGGTTAACTGAAGCCCTTTTTTTTCTTTTCAGATTAGTCCTTTTAACGGATTTTTTAACAGTTTCTGTTAACCTTTGTTAAAAAACTAACTGAAAATCTTTAAAAAACTGACTAGAATTTCAAAAAACTAACTGAAATTCTGAAAAACTAACTGGAAACGTTAAAAAACTAACTGAAATTCTAAAAAACTAACTAAAATTCTGAAAAACTAACTGAAAATGTTGAATTTGGCCGGTTAATCCATTTATAACCGCCGGTTATTTTAACGGTTATAACCGCCGAATATTAGAGGGCCTCTAATATTCACATGGATTATCAATAAATCAATCCACACCATTAATCTTTTTCAAATCTAATGGTCCTAATTCATTCACTCACTTTCACTAAACAAAACCCTACCCACCTCTCATTCTTCTCTCTCTCACTCTTCTAGATCTGTCTTACTTTCTCCCCAACCGGCGTCTTCTTCTCTCTCTCCCCAATGCCGTCTTTTTCTCTCTCTCCCCTAACGTCATCTTCTTCTCTCTCTTGGTATATCAAATACATTGCATAATCACGAAAAAACTGGGAGTGGAAACATCAAATGAAGGTAAAAAATGGCTGCAATGGCGACACGTTCAAAGATCAGTAGGTTTCTGAGCTCTGTGTCTCACAATACATCGAGTAATTTGGCATCTAGGTGGTCTCGTTTGGCTTGCAATGGTGATTTAGCGAAGATTCGAGTCGACCCATTTGGTGTTGGTGGTTTCCGGTCACGCTTCTCGTCGTCGGTGGTGGCGGCGGAGACGGAGGGGTCGAGACGGGCCGGATTGGTGTTGGGTTTAAAGGATTATGAGGAGTACAGGAGAGCATTGTATGGTGGATTAACACAGAAAGCTCTCTTTGTTGATGTTGTTGGTACCCTCAGATCTAAGTGTATGTATGTTTCTATGGGTGGTGGTGGTGGTGGTGGTTGTGGATGGTGGTGGATGGTAGTGGAGCAAAGTGTAACTTTTGAAAAATGTAAGGATTGATTTGAGAATAAAAAAAGTTAAGGGATTAATTTGAGAATAAATATATATATATATTTTTTTTAAAATATATTAATATATATATATATATATATATATATATATATATATACTCCCTCCGTCCCATAATAGTTTACTCATTTACTGTTGAAAATGAAAAATAAGGAATAATGTTATTAAAGTAGGAGTTGTGAGTGGGTAAGAGAGAGAATGAGTGGTGAGTGGGTAAGAGAGAGAATGAGTGAAGAGAATAGTAAATTTGAAAAGTGTTGTGAGTATGACAAGTGGGTCCCATGAATAAAGAAGTATTAAAAAATTTTCTTTTTAGGAAAGTGTGACTTTAAAGTGGGAAGCCCAAAATAGCAAAATGGGTAAGGTAATATGGGACGGAGTATATATTAATATATATAATTGTTTTTAATAAAAAATATCAAATTAGCGACGGAAATATCCGTCGGTAATTTGGTATATCAAAAATAAAAAATATTGAAAAAAGAAAATTTAAAAAAATTAATAAAATTGTGAAAATATGGAATACATTTTAGCGACGAAAATTTTCGTCGTTACATCTGTCGCTAATACAATCAAAATTTGTCGTCCCTTTTTCAACATTAGCGACAATTTTTGACTTTAACGACGGCTCAAAAATCTGTCGCTGTAATTTAGCGACAAGGGTTTTAACGACGGAAAATTTTTGTCGCTAAATGCCTTTAGCGACGGATTTTTGACTTTTAGCGACAGATTTTTCCGTCCCTAAAACCTGTTTTTCTTGTACTGACTGTATACATATACAATAGACTGTATACATATACAGTAGATACTTAGCTACTGTATATAAGTGTATACGTGTGGTTATACACTTGTATACAGTAGATACTTAACTACTGTATACATATACAGTAGACTGTATATGTATACAATAGCTAAGTATCTAGTGTAAACAAGTGTATACAAGTGGTTCTCACGGTTTTCATTTTTTTATGGTTCTCATTTGAGCTCCTACCTATACATCCTAAGCAGATCGAAAATTGAGTACCGCATTAATACAGAGGAAATAGGTGAGGAAAAAAAAAAGAATATACGGTCTACATACATTTCGTGAGTGTATATGTTATTTCCAAAAGTGTTTATTTATTTGATTTTCTTAAAATGTGTGTAATATATGAATATGTCACTTTCAACAATCACCAAAACTACGTCTATAAATACACAACTTTATCCCACACAAAATTACACTTCCTCTTACCCCTTGTGCACGTTCCTACACATTAAGGTGCTCTCTCTCTCTCTCCCTCTTCTTTTTAAGAGACACACACGCATGCACATACACACATACACAAAACATGTACACACATACACAAAACAAGTGAATATTGTTTTTTTTCTTTTTTACCAGTGACATACGTTACACAAAATGCAGCCAGAAAACATGATTTTGTTGCGTTCATATATAGCTTTTCTTATGGCAACTCTTTAATGGGTATAAACCGTATGTGTAATTAAAATATTTTTTAAAATATAAATAGATGATATTTTACAATATACTTCTAAGTAATATTTTTCTGCTTAATATTTTTTGCAAAATACTTGTTAAAAATATTTTTCAAAGGCTTGAGAGAAGAAGGAGATGAACTAGCGAAACTTACTAATTTTATTAGTAAGCATAATAAACAAAATGTTGAATAAGTAAGCACTTGAGATTTGACAAAGGATGCGAATGCAATTTTCTTAATACAATATTTTTCGTGACGAAATTGTGATATTAACTAACTATTGTTGTTTGATTTTCGTGACGAAATTGTGATATTATATGTATGTAGATTATAGAAACTACCTTCGTGGCTCCTTTCAACTGATAAAATATTTTTGTAATAACTATAGAGATTAGTTTTAGAATTATTCAATTATCTAAGTAATTATATAATAATTAAGAATATACTACTTGACAATCAATAATAAAGATTCCTAGTTAATATTTAAATGACAAGTATTTTAGGACGCGTCTTAAACAACAATAATTAATTATTATAGGACGAATAAGTTTTTTATAAATGACTACTCCCTCCATGCGTCCAATTACAGTTACACACTTACTATTTGCACGAAAATTAAGGAAAGTGTTGGTGTATTACGTGCTGTGAATATGAAAAGTGAGATAGAAGAGAGAAAGTGGAGTAAAGAATAATAATTGAATTGTTGTCGTTAGTATGACATGTGGGTCTCATTAATATAAAAGTAATAAAATATTTCATTTTAGAAAATGTGTAATTTGTATTAAGACGCCCAAAACATCAATAAACTTTATAGAAAAAACAATGATTTTATCTTAGAATGAATATTATAGACACTACAATAATTGAAGGAGTTATAATGAAGTATTTTAGAGTTTAATTATTCTCTACCGGTTCATTCTTCTATCTCCGTCATCGCTCCACATGTGCTCCAAATTGAAAGCTTCAACATCACTGAAGCTTCAACAATGGTCGAAGACCCAACATTGTTCATCCTGAATTTCAGATTTGGTTTTTTGTTTTGATTTTTTGCTTTCGATTTTTGTGTTTTCGATTTCTTGTAAACTCGCTAATTGTAATGTCGAGTTTAATTGAACTCGCTAATTGAAATGGCGAGTTTAATTTTCTTGTCATTTTGTTTTTATTGCAGAAATAATTACTGAAAATTAAAAAATAAACTCGTCTTACCATTTAGCGAGTTTCAACGGACAAAAGTCAAACTCGCTATTCCATTTATCGAGTTTTAAAAAATTGAACATTTTGGCAAATAGCTTGAAAAGAGTTGTTATTTTGGAAATTATATTTATTTTAAGGAATAATTTGAGAAAAAAATCCTCAATTTTGAATCTTTTATGTTACTTTATAATCTAAAATATATAAAAACAAGTACAGTAATTATCAAATATTGTGATATTATGTTATAAAACTAATAACAATATGAGCAGGTCGAAAAGAAGAAAAAAAAAAGTCCTATTATAAAAGGCTAATAATTGTTGGAAATTTGTCTCATAATTTTCTTTTGCATAAATTATTTTCCTTCAAATTTCTCATTAATTTAAATTTCCATAAGTTTCTTTTCAAC
This sequence comes from Adenophora triphylla var. japonica, assembly GCA_022495995.1. Taxonomy (NCBI): domain Eukaryota; kingdom Viridiplantae; phylum Streptophyta; class Magnoliopsida; order Asterales; family Campanulaceae; genus Adenophora; species Adenophora triphylla. The sequence goes on from JAFEMH010005688.1 coordinate 52,863, forward strand.
TAAATCACTTCACTTCAAGTTTTTCATTAATTTAAATGTCTAGTAAATTATTATGCAGTATTATATTTTATTGTATTCAATATAAATCATTTAAAAATTATGATACAATATCATCAATACTGCCTCTTGCCACCACCACCTTTGCCCTTTTGGCCCACCGCCACCACAACACCGGCCGCCGTTGGTAGGCGGCGTCGGCACCACCTGTCATCATCAATGTTATATTATATGAGTATTCAGTATATGTATTATCATGTATACAATATTATTATTAGAGTTGATATTATAAAAACATGTTTTTTTCTAAGATTAAATAAAAAATCATTTTTACACTGACACTTAATAATAAATGCACTGACACTTTTCACACTGACACTTTTTTATACTAACATTGACATTTTTTATCATACACTGCCACTCTTTTATACTTGCACTTAATAATACATGACTGACACTCTTTACACTTGCATTTGCTTACACTAACACTGACACTTTTTAACACTAACACTAGCACTTTTTTACACTGACACTTAATAATAAATGCACTGACACTCTTACACTGGTCTGACACTTTTTACACTGTCATTTTGTTACACTAATACTGTCAATTTTTTACACTAACACTGACACTTAATAATATATGCACCGACACTCTTTACACTGACATTTTGTTACACTAACACTGTCACTTTACACTGACATTTAATAATACATGCAATGACACTCTTTACCCTGACACTTTGTTAATCTAACACTAGCACTAGTGGGGGAATTAAAACACGTTTTTTTTAAGTTTAAAGAAAAACACGTTTTTTTGTAAGATTTTGACATACTCCCTCCGTCCCAAAAAATGCTTCACCTTTTACTCAAAAGGGCGTCCCGTTTGAAGCTTCACATTTCCTAAAATGGAAAAGTTTTATTAATATTTTATTATACCCACTAACTATTTTCTTCACTCATTCTCTCTCCTAATTCACTATTACACTCACAACACTTTTTAAATTTACTATTTCCTCCACTAATTCTCTCTCCTATTTTCAAATTACACTCACAATATTTTTTCTTCCCACCTATTTTCTTAATTTGTATGTCGAGCTTAAAATGGTGAAGTATTTCCTGGACGGAGGGAGTATTATTATAGAATAATACAAAACAATAATACAACGTGAAAAAAACTTACTAAATATTATGAAACTTTTTAAAATCTATGGGGCATTCTCTCATAATTGTTTCACTTTGGGAGAATACAACCTTTTGTTTTGATAGTCTTAGTTTATTTTTTGAGCAAATAATCTTATTTTATTTTAATAATTATTTTAAATAATTTTAATAAAAAATAAAATTATAATCATTTGTATTGATGTGGATATGAGACGTGAGTTTTTTTTTTAAATATATTATAAAATTAATATTTTGAGAAATAACTTATTGTTAAAAAAAAAAAACAATAAAAAGAAAATGTGCAATTCGTTGTAGGGTTGAGTGAGTATAAATTAAGATCATTTGAAAAAGCAAATCATTTTTTTTAAACCCTTTTTTCATTTTTTTCATCAGGAAAGCTAACGGACGGAGAGAGAGAGAAGAGTCTCAGGTGGGGAATGGCGGCAAAATTCTTAACGTTCGCGTGTATACGCGGCGACGGCGGCAATAGCTATGGTGGCGGTTCCGACATGTTGCCGCGGCCGCACTATCCATCAATGCCAAAGTACCCAAAAGGGGCGGAGTCATCGAACATGGAAGGATCGGAATCCAAAGCTCTATTCTCGGTCATCGGTATGACCTGCTCCGCCTGCGCCGGCTCTGTTGAAAAGGCTGTTAAACGGCTTCCCGGGATCAAAGAAGCTGTTGTTGATGTGTTGAATAACCGCGCCCAAGTCCTCTTTTATCCCAGCTTTGTCAATGTAAGTTGTATTTTAGAACGGTATAAACTGAAGATACGAACTTGGACTAGTCCGGGCAAGGCCCAAGTGGATTGGGCCCTAAACATAATCCTAAGTATGATGTACAAGGAGGGGAATGGGCTTCTCTACCTTCCTCGAACCAAGCTTCCTCGTCATTCCCCTAGGTCGACCTAGACTTAGTAGGCGAAATGACCAAGTCTCAAGTACGAGGTGAGCTCCCTTAACGACGAGGAGACCTCCCTCCAAGTACGACGAGGAGACCTCCCTTGACGACGAGGTACGAGGTACGAGGTGACTTCCCTCCAAGTACGAGGTGAGCTCCCTTGACGACGAGGAGACCTCCCTCCAAGTACGACGAGGAGACCTCCCTTGACGACGAGGTACGAGGTACGAGGAGGTGACCTCCCTCCAAGTACGAGGTGAGCTCCCTTGACGACGATGAGACCTCCCTCCAAGTACGACGAGGAGACCTCCCTTGACGACGAGGTACGAGGTGACTTCCTTGGTTATGATATAATCACGACGGGCTCCACTGATTCCTCATCTCTTCCCCGGCTCATCATGGACCGACATGGCCATGAATGACGAGGATAGGAATACTCGCATCTCGGCATATCTTCATATGACGAGGAGACAAATTCATTCACCTCGGCATACCAGCATATGACAAGGAAAGAAATGTTTGCATCTCGTTTTTCATTGCTCTTCAGCTCCTCATTCCTTCCCCGGCTCATCATGGATCGAGATGGCCATGAATGACGAGGAGAGGAATATTCGCACCTCGGCATATTAGCATATGACGAGGAGAGGAATTTATGCATCTCGGCTTTCCGGCACAGCAACCCTTACAATCCTATTCCAACAAGGATTAAGCAGTTATAATCTAATCAGGATTTTAACCACCTCCTATATCAATTCAAATCAAACAAGGACTCCTTAACAGATAAAATCCTCCTAGGATTATATCTTATCTGTTTACAGTCCAAGTTCAACATGGATTCTATCAATCCATCCCTATAAATACAAGCCCCATGGCTCATTATTTGGTACGTTACTTTTTACATTGACAAAACTCTGTCAATTTGTTTTCTCACATACAAACCGTGAACTTACTCTCACGCCGGAGGGCCTTTAGCCGGATCCGCCCCGGCTTAGTTTACGTGTTTTCTCTTATTTTCAGGCCTTGCAATCACCGGAGCATTCATCGCTTGGATTTGGGCTGATTTGACGATTTTGGCATCATCAATTGGTTCCATTGCCGGGAAATCGATTCAAACACACATTGTTTGGCCTGGGAAATCACTGTTCACGTCTGAAAACACTATTCACCGCCGGAATTACTGGTCACAGAATTACTGTTCACAGAATTACTGTTCATCGGAATACTGTTCACCGAATTACTGTTCACCGGAATTACTGTTCACGGAATTACTGTTCACCGGAATTACTGTTCACAGAATTACTGTTTACCGGAATACTGTTCACTAAATTACTGTTCCCCGAATTACTGTTCATCGCCGGAAATTTTCTAGTTTTGAACGAAATTTCTGGTCCGTTTTAGATCTGTTTTTGAGTCGGCCGAAATCTGCAAATTTCAGCCGTGAATTTGCCCATATTTGGTTGAAATCGTTTGGCGTGGAATTTTGTCCCAATTTTGTCCGGAAAATTTGGCGTTGTCAAAGTTGCAAAATTGCAGTTTCTTAGTTTGCATCAAATTCTGCTCCGAATTTGATTGGAAATTGTGATTTTTTGGGAAATCCGCTTAATTGGTAATTTGTTGATTGGTTTGCAATGGACGGACAATCTGCAAGTGTTACGGCTGGGGACCCAACCCAAGTGAATTGGGTGAACACTGGAGCTGAGGAGCTGCCTCCTCCTCCTCCTCTACCTCAGCCAGACGCCCCTCCTCCCCTCGCCATGACTCTTCGTTCCAAGGGTCAGGCGAATGCCGAGGGAGAGGGTGCCGAGCTTCCTCGGCCCACTCGTACTCGTGGGCCCACTCGTACTCGTGGGAAGCAAGTGGGAAGGAAGAAGACAAAGAATGCCGACGTCGGTCAAGCAGCAGGAACTCAACCCGTTGACCGACGCTCTTTGTTACATAAGCAAATGGAGACATTGCAAAGGATGTATGAAACATGCATCGCTTCTTTGCAATCGGGACCCGCATCATTCCATGGCCGAATTCATTAGGCCATCTACGGGCAACCCTCTCTAAGGGAACAAGGTGAGCAACGAGCTCCTCCTCAAGACCGCCGAACTACCAAAGCAAGCATCCAGGAACCTACCCGTCCTCGGCATGACAAGAAGAAGAGGGATCGGGTGGTTGACCCGAGAAGCCAATTGACTCCGAGGGAAGAGGAGGTGAACTCAGGGACCTAAGGACAAGGCTCAGTCTGAACAGGCGAATGTCACCACCTCGTCTAGTCATAGCACCCTGGCGTCCTGATTCTCCTCGTCCTCGTCGATCCCGCCATGATTCTCCTCATCCTCGGCATCGTCGGGATCCTCCCCGTCCCCGTGCTCGTGAATTTGCTAGGCCGAGGACCCCGGAACCATATAGGATGATGCTTGGTGGCCAAGACCTGGAACCAAGGCGTGATAAAGCCCCCTCCCAACGGACAGCCCACCCGACATGACGCGGAGCACAAGAGGGTGAATGATCGCTCCAAGGATAAATCGGCCGAAGCTCCCAACGAAGCACCCGCCTCACATGGCTGTGCGGAGTGGAGACCAAGCAATGGGAGCTGTTGAAGCAAAGATTAGATGACATGGAGATGGGAAAGAAGTCCAATGACGATGACTACGACTGGGCAACTCGTCCGTTCTCCTTGAGGATAACTGCGGCACCACCCAATCCTCACTTCAAGCTCCCGAACTTCGAAAAGTACAACGGAACCACGGATGCAAAGGACCACGTGCAAAGTTTTGAACAAACCATGAATCTCCTCACCACTGCTGATGACATGCTCTGCAAAGCTTTCGCGAGCACCTTCTCCGGAACAGCCTTGACCTGGTTCCGTGAGCTTAAAAAAGGTTGCATCGATTGCTGGAGGGGTATGAGGAGAATGTTCTTAGACCACTTTGCCACGGCTGGTAAGAGGAAGATGAGATTGGCTGACCTTGCCAATATCGAACAAGGGAAGGGAGAAACCACCCTCAACTACTACAACCGCTTCCGCAAGATGGCGGATAAGGTAGAAGAAAGCCTCACAGACCGAGAGGTCATTGTTTGTTTCAACTCCGGACTAAGATCCGGACCCCTCATTTACGAACTCTCCGCCAGGGAGCCCAAGTCTAAAGCAGACTTATTCAATGTAGCGTATGCCATCGCCATGGCGGAAGAGAAGAGCAAGAAGAAGTCTGACAAGACTGAAACTGAAGAGAAAGCAAACCACACATCCTCCAACGGAAATGGTTATAAAGGCAAAAACAGGACGCGAGGAACTGAGAAAACTGAGATCTTCACTCCTCTTACCAAACCAATTTCTGAAATCATGCAATTGGTGAATCTTCCGAACCCCCGTCCAATCAGTGACCACACAAAGTATCCGCGTGACCCGTCCAAGCACTGTGATTTCCACAAAGACTATGGTCACAACACTGAGAACTGTTTTGCCCTCAAGAAGACGATTCAGAATTGGGTTGATGAAGGCAAACTAGATCGTTATATCTTGAAGAAGGACGACAAGCGAAAAAGACAGGAAGCCGCCGAAGACAACGATACGTATGGAGACGACAGCCTCCTAGGGCCAAGCTCCACTAATTTCTCCTATACACGCTTCCGTCCGTCCTAGATATAGCTCCCTAGTCTCGTCATACGGCCAGAACTCGGGGGCCAGCATGACTAGAGATAAGGAGAGCTGCGGGACATAGATGAACTAGTGGAAGTGAGACAGACAGTCAAGGAAATTTAAATTCAAATTTTAGCAAGGATAGAGTACTTTCATTAAGTCCAGTTTATTCCATTTTTATGTAATAGATTAGTCAGTTTTACTTTTCTAGCAAGGTAGGGTTGCAGTCTGATGAATCTTTTCAATTTATGAAATTTACTTCTTCAACATGCAAGTCAACTACCAAGCACGTTTTCTCCTCGTCAAGGATGGGAGAGGCCAAAAACATCTACGACCTATGTACGAGTCATCTTCCTCGTCATAGAAAGGTGACAAAGAAGTAAGCCCAACGCCTAAACGGCTAACGCGGCAAAAACACTTACGACCTATGTACGAGTCATCTTCCTCGTCATAGAAAGGTGACAAAGAAGTAAGCCCAACGCCTAAACGGCTAACGCGGCAAAAACCACTTACGACCTATGTACGAGTCATCTTCCTCGTCATAGAAAGGTGACAAAGAAGTAAGCCCAACGCCTAAACGGCTAACGCGGCAAAAACACTTACGACCTATGTACGAGTCATCTTCCTCGTCATAGAAAGGTGACAAAGAAGTAAGCCCAACGCCTAAACGGCTAACGCGGCAAAACCACTTACGACCTATGTACGAGTCATCTTCCTCGTCATAGAAAGGTGACAAAGAAGTAAGCCCAACGCCTAAACGGCTAACGCGGCAAAACCACTTACGACCTATGCACGTGAGAGCCATCTTCCTCGTCATAGAAAGGTGACAAAGAAGTAAGCCCAACGCCTAAACGGCTAACGCGGCAAAACCACTTACGACCTATGTACGAGTCATCTTCCTCGTCATAGAAAGGTGACAAAGAAGTAAGCCCAACGCCTAAACGGCTAACGCGGCAAAACCACTTACGACCTATGTACGAGTCATCTTCCTCGTCATAGAAAGGTGACAAAGAAGTAAGCCCAACGCCTAAACGGCTAACGCGGCAAAACCATCTACGACCTATGTACGAGTCATCTTCCTCGTCATAGAGAGATGAAAAAGAAGAGAGCCCAACGCCTCTAACGGCTAACGCGGCAAAACCATCTAGGACCTATGTACGAGTTATCTTCCTCGTCATAGAGAGATAAAAAAGAAGAGAGTCCAACGCCTCTAACGGCTAACGCGGCAAAACCATCTACGACATATGAACGAGTCATCTTTCCTCGTCATAGAGAGATGAAAAAGAAGAAAGCCCAACGTCTGGACAAGGAGACCCCTCGACTCTAAATGACTAAAGCGGCACATCGGTCAAGACCAAGGAATCCTCCTCGGCCTAATGACTTGAAACAGGCGAATTTGACAAAACATCTAAAAATGAGCTAGCCTCCACCTTCTACAATATCAAAGGTACGAGATGATCTTCCTCGACTTTCCCAAGTTTGTACTGGCATTCAAGCAAAGCAGTTTATACTAAAGCAATAATTGAAGACAAGGAAGTCCTCCGTGCCAGGATCTGGGATGATGACTTACTGGGTTTGAGCTTGCTCCTCGGCATTAGTCTCCTCGGCCTGCACCACGGCATCCGCCTCATCGTCTTCCTTCGTGCCAGGATCTGGGATGGTGACTTGTTGAGTTTGAGCTTGCTCCTCGGCATTAGTCTCCTCGGCCTGCACCACGGCATCCGCCTCATCGTCTTCCTTCGTGCCAGGATCCGGGATGATGACTTGTTGGGTTTGAGCTTGCTCCTCGGCATTAGTCTCCTCGGCCTGCACCACGGCATCCGCCTCATCGTCTTCCTTCGTGCCAGGATCTGGGATGGTGACTTGTTGAGTTTGAGCTTGCTCCTCGGCATTAGTCTCCTCGGCCTGCACCACGGCATCCGCCTCATCGTCTTCCTTCGTGCCAGGATCCGGGATGATGACTTGTTGGGTTTGAGCTTGATCCTCGGCATTAGTCTCCTCGGCCTGTGCCTCGGCATCCGCCTCATCATCAGGATCCGGGATGGTGACTTGTTGAGTTTGAGCTTGCTCCTCGTCATTAGTCTCCTCGGCCTGTACCACGGCATCCACCTCATCGTCTTCCTCCGTGCTAGGTACCTCATCCTCAATCAATTCAATAATGGCATTGATATTTTGATGATCAACGGAAGGAGGGATCCAAGCAGGATGACCATCTTTTAATATACCCTGGTGGGTATCCAAGACGTCAAACATCGTGCTCCGCAATCCATCATTGCATTATCAGCCAGCGGACAATTGAAGCGACACCTGCCTCGTGACGCCTGTTCGTATTCTCGTAAACTGAGGTAGAGCTCACTTCCTCCTCGACATAGCCTTATGTCGAGCTAGGAAGTCGGGGGCCAATGAACGGTATAAACCGAAGATACGAACTTGGACTAGTCCGGGCAAGGCCCAAGTGGATTGGGCCCTAAACATAATCCTAAGTATGATGTACAAGGAGGGGAATGGGCTTCTCTACCTTCCTCGAACCAAGCTTCCTCGTCATTCCCCTAGGTCGACCTAGACTTAGTAGGCGAAATGACCAAGTCTCAAGTACGAGGTGAGCTCCCTTAACGACGAGGAGACCTCCCTCCAAGTACGACGAGGAGACCTCCCTTGACGATGAGGTACGAGGTACGAGGTGACTTCCCTCCAAGTACGAGGTGAGCTCCCTTGACGACGAGGAGACCTCCCTCCAAGTACGACGAGGAGACCTCCCTTGACGACGAGGTACGAGGTACGAGGAGGTGACCTCCCTCCAAGTACGAGGTGAGCTCCCTTGACGACGATGAGACCTCCCTCCAAGTACGACGAGGAGACCTCCCTTGACGACGAGGTACGAGGTGACTTCCTTGGTTATGATATAATCACGACGGGCTCCACTGATTCCTCATCTCTTCCCCGGCTCATCATGGACCGACATGGCCATGAATGACGAGGATAGGAATACTCGCACCTCGGCATATCTTCATATGACGAGGAGACAAATTCATTCACCTCGGCATACCAAAGATACGACAAGGAAAGAAATGTTTGCATCTCGTTTTTCATTGCTCTTCAGCTCCTCATTCCTTCCCCGGCTCATCATGGACCGAGATGGCCATGAATGACGAGGAGAGGAATATTCGCACATCGGCATATTAGCATATGACGAGGAGAGGAATTTATGCATCTCGGCTTTCCGGCACAGCAGCCCTTACAATCCTATTCCAACAAGGATTAAGCAGTTATAATCTAATCAGGATTTTAACCACCTCCTATATCAATTCAAATCAAACAAGGACTTCCTTAATGTATAAAATCCTCCTAGGATTATATCTTATCTCGTTTACAAATTCAAGTTCAACATGGATTCTATCAATCCATCCCTATAAATACAAGCCCCATGGCTCATTATTTGGTACGTTACTTTTTACATTGACAAAACTCTGTCAATTTGTTTTCTCACATACAAACCGTGAACTTACTCTCACGCCGGAGGGCCTTTAGCCGGATCCGCCCCGGCTTAGTTTACGTGTTTTCTCTTATTTTCAGGCCTTGCAATCACCGGAGCATTCATCGCTTGGATTTGGGCTGATTTGACGATTTTGGCATCATCAAGTTTCTGTGAATTTCATTACGAATTTCTTTTTCGCTTTCGTTGTTTAGTTTCATTTATTAATTGCAGCTAGGGTAGATCTATATGATGTAAAGTAACGCAGCGGAATAGTAACCAAGGCTTGATCGAAATCAAAACCTTCTGCAAGGAATCGCAATTCCCAAGATAACAAGAACTTCCTAAGAAATCCTTCTGCAAGCCAATAAAATTGACCAAGAATTTTGCAAGAGCAAAATATGAATTCAATTAATAAAAGAGACTAATGTTTTTAAGAAACTAAAACTAGTTTAAATACCCCCAAACAACCCTAATCAAAAAGGAAAAAGGAAAAGACTAAAACAGTTCCAAAAATAAACGCCAAAACAGGGAAACAAAATCAACTCGGAAACGGAATCCGCCAATTTCACGACTCGTGATCTCCTTCACGAGTCGTGCCTTCCTTCGCCAGTCGTGTCACGATCCGTGCATCCAAAAGCAGTCGTGCAGAACAACATCACGACTCGTGATGCTAAGCATGAGTCGTGCTCCATGGCCGTTGATGTCGCGCGACCTACCAAGCCCTCCGTCCAGGTTTGCTGCAAGGTCCTCCCGTTCCTCATGCCTGCTATCACCCACGACATCATTCGCCCCCACTTCAAAAGGATTCGTCCCCGAATCCATATCCAAATAAAGGGGAACATCAGGGTGGAATTCAACCAAGTCCGCAACATTAAAAGTACTAGAAATATTCCATCCCTCGGGCAAATCCACAACATAGGCATTATCATTAATCTTCTTCACTATCCGGCAAGGCCCAATCTTCTTGGGATGAAGCTTGTGATACGTACCTTGAGGAACCCGTTCTTTACGAAATGAACCATCACCAAATCACCAACTGCAAACACCTTCACACGACGCCGCCTATCCGCAATCTCCTTATACTTGGCATTAGAAGCTTCAATGTTCTTCTTGACCTCCAACTGAACCGCGTCTATCATCTCCGCCATGTTTTCAGCTGCAATACTATACCCCGGAACTCTAGGCAAAGGAATCAAGTCAAGAGTATGCGTAGGAGGCCGTTGATACACTATCTCAAAAGGAGTCTTCTTCGCAAACTCGTGGGCAGTACACAAAGAAACAATAGGCTTCCCCTTTGGTTTACTACTAGAACCACTTTTCAAAGCATGCAAATGAAAACGCACCCCATCTTTCGTAAGACGAATAAAATTCTCCCGGCCATTATACACAACACCAAGATCATATTGCCAAGGCCTACCCAGCAAAACATGGCATGCAGACATATCTACTATATCACATAACACATCATCCTTATAGCTACCAATAGAAAGAGGAATAATGCATTGCTCATGTACCTTAATAGAGCCCACGTTGTTAATCCACCCCACAGAATAAGGAGTAGGATGCTTGCGTACCTCGAGCTTCAATTTCTCCACCAAACCACGAGACACTAGGTTTTCACTGCTCCCACTATCAACAATGATCATAACTGCAGAATCAACAACCTTCCCCTTGGTGCGAAAAATGTTATGACGCTCCGGATTGGCCTCTTCCGCAGGAGTAGTCAACATAAGTTTTCGGACCACATAAGATTCGTGCTCTACCTCCTCATCATCATCTCCGTTGGGATCTACATGCACCACGTCACCATCTTCATCATTCACCTCATCCTCATACTCATCGCGCTCCACCACATTAACTCCTCTCCGTGGTTGTGGACAATTATTGGAAATATGCCCGGGTTGTTGACACCTAAAAAATTTATCTCCATAATGTTTTGCATAAGGATTATTACCTTGTGCGTTGGTGTTCCGACGAGCCGGTGGATTTTGTGTGGGCGCCGGAGGTGCAGTCTTCTTGCCATCATCAGCCTTCGGACCCGCAACTTGGGAAATCTCCTTGCCACCATCAACATTAACACCCGACGACTGTCCCTTGCCACTCGAAGAAGAAGCATCACCAAATCGCCTAAATGTAGTCGGAGCACGAAACGGAGTTGCCAATTGTCTTTCTGCCTTTCTTGCCCTAGAAATAGTTTCATTCAAAGAGTAAGAAGTAAACAACTCTATATGATGTTTAATATTAACCCGAAGACCCGACATAAATCTAGCAATCATCTGCGACTCTGTCTCAAACAAATCAGTGCGTGCAGACTGCGCATGGAAATCATGAACATATTCATCAACAGTACGACTACCTTGCTTACAAGACAAGAATTTCATATAGAGATCCTGATCATGATTACGGGGAAGAAAACGGTCCCTTAATTCCCTCTTCATATGGTTCCAATAACGAATCTCGGGTTGCCCTTCACGCAACCTCTGCCTAGTCAATTGATCCCACCATGCAGATGCACCACCACGCAATTTGTAAGCAACATAAGGGACTTTACTATCTTCTTCAATACGCATCAAACGAAAGAATTTTTCCACTTCCGAAAGCCAATCTAAGAAATCTTCCATAGATAACTCACCATTAAAAGCCGGAATGTCCGCCCTAATCTTAGGACGTTGGTCGTGTGGAGGCACTGCCATGGCCTCCCCTTCATCATTATCAGAAACCTCCCCGCCCATCGGCTCATCACGGTGGAGATTTTCCCCGCGAGGACCTGCCCGATGTTGTGGAATGGCATCACCGCCACCACCTACCAGCATCTGCGTCAGAGCCGCCAGTAGTTCTGCATGCTGTTGATCTCGACGCTCTGCATCTAACCGCATACGCTCAAGGATAGCAGTGAGGTCGCCGTTGTTTCTCCCATCGTTTGCCATCACCTCGTCGGAGAACCCTAGGATCGTCCGATTTCTGATACCAACTGATGTAAAGTAACGCAGCGGAATAGTAACCAAGGCTTGATCGAAATCAAAACCTTCTGCAAGGAATCGCAATTCCCAAGATAACAAGAACTTCCTAAGAAATTTTTCTGCAAGCCAATAAAATTGACCAAGAATTTTGCAAGAGCAAAATATGAATTCAATTAATAAAAGAGACTAATGTTTTTAAGAAACTAAAACTAGTTTAAATACCCCCAAACAACCCTAATCAAAAAGGAAAAAGGAAAAGACTAAAACAGTTCCAAAAATAAACGCCAAAACAGGGAAACAAAATCAACTCGGAAACGGAATCCGCCAATTTCACGACTCGTGATCTCCTTCACGAGTCGTGCCTTCCTTCGCCAGTCGTGTCACGATCCGTGCATCCAAAAGCAGTCGTGCAGAACAACATCACGACTCGTGATGCTAAGCACGAGTCGTGCTCCATGGCCGTTGATGTCGCGCGACCTACCAAGCCCTCCGTCCAGGTTTGCTGCAAGGTCCTCCCGTTCCTCATGCCTGCTATCACCCACGACATCACTATATGAACAGTTTTGTTTTGTGTAGATTGATTATGATCATGCACTTTTATTTTAACCTTATAACTCCAATTTTTAGGAATGAAGTATTAAATCTTATCAACCTAGAAATCAAGGATGATCAAACTTATAGAATTATCATTAAACGGCTGTTCTATAAGGTGGTAGGTAGGGAGATTCAATTTGGCTTAACGTTTTAGTGCAGTTTGGTGAAGGTCTATTACTGTCTTTTTCATGACTTAATACATTGATTATAACATTCTAAATTATTGGATTGCTCTAATTAATGTCACCTTATGTCATAGTTGCTCCTTTTTGTCTTGAAAGTCAAACTTGGTCAATGCAAGTTTTGTCAAAAACTGGTAATTTTACAGCTTCTTAGATCACAAAAATATAGTTAGTTGTTGGGTTTATTCAAGTGTGGTTGGGGAGACAATTGATTGTAATCATGGGATACTTGAAGTGATAGGTATGGAAGAAGCTATATTTGGCTTCACAGTTGGTGCAATCTAAGGGTTTTTTTCATAATTTTTTTTAACATACTTAACTTTGAAGTTACACCTAGCTATCTTAAAAGGTTCACTAGATTTTGTAGGATCTGAACTGGAAAAATCTTGTTTTACACCTACTAGTTATGTTCGTAATTGACATTCTAAATGATTCAGTTATGTGCAAATCATGGACCGAACTAACGTGCATACGCGTCCTGCGGACACAAATGTGGTTCCAAATTGGCCTACTCGCGCTAGCCCACCTTTTGCTATTTTTTTTAAATTTTGAATCTGAAAATTCCCATGAAACAGTTTGTAACTGCCACTAACACTTAAATACTTAATATCATATTTGATTTCTTTCGTTTGTAACAGCTGAATCAGGATTAATACGAAATTAAAATGGTGTTAATTTCGTGATTAATTCTGACTGTTCATTTTGTCAGCTATGATTATAAGATAGAGCCTCACAAACCATTTTGAACACACCAAGTTTTCCAGCAGCCTCCCCTCTCTCTCTCGTTGCATATTGTTACATCTTTTCCTTGGCCTCCTTGCGTATTCGCATTGTGGTGGTGATACTGTACACACACTGCCAATTCACCGGGAACTTTAGGTGCATCTCTAGTTGTATATTGTTACATCTTTTCTTTGGCCTCCTTGCATATTCGCATTGTGGTGGTGATACTGTCCAGGCACATTGCCAATTTACCGGGAACTTTAGGTGCAAAGTGTCCTCGGTCCGCACGTTCTATCCTAGTAGACTCACGTCCAAGGCAACCTCAATCACTATTGGCGAGGGGATGAATAAGTCTTTAAGGAGACTGATTTATCAGGGCTCGTGCACAACAACATTCTGTTACTGCCGTTTTGTTTCTTTATAGTTTTTAGTTCCAATTTCAATTTATAATTGTATTTCAATTTCTGTAATTCTTTTCCTTCTGTTATTGTAATTTTGCCAACATTCTTAAACTTGTTCATTACTGAGAAAAGCGAGCTTTTCTTATCTAAGTTTGGCTACTTCACAGTAAAAGCTAAATGAGAACATTCCATGCTTGTGTTTTTTTTTTTTTTTGTTGCCAAATTAGATAATTCAACTGAAATTTTATGAGAACAATCAGCAGTGACCTTTAGTCCAGAACCACTTTTCTTTCTTTATAGCCACACAGATTGAATTGAAAGTATTCCAAGTTACATAACCTAGAATCACGAGAAACATTTTAAGACTGATTTTAATCATTAACTTGGTGGTTCTGATATCTGACTAACTGATAAAGAGAAAAAAAAACTGATAAAGAGGGACTATCTCTCTTTGCTGTAGACGTCTCCAAGCGTTCATTTGGTATTCCAGTTCATCATTTTTGCTAAAGCTACAATCTTGTTTATTTTCTTGTTACTGTAGGAGGAAACCATCCGTGAAACAATTGAAGATGTTGGATTCCAAGCCACATTGATTAAAGAAGAGAAATATGAAAAATCCTCCCAAGTATGCCGGATCCGCATTAAAGGAATGACTTGTACTTCTTGCTCCACAACAGTAGAGTCTGCTTTGAGGGCTCTACCTGGAGTACAAAAGGCCCAAGTGGCATTAGCAACTGAAGAAGCTGAAGTACATTACGACACAAAAGTTGTGAGCCATAATCAAATTATGGAGACCATAGACAACACGGGTTTTGAAGCAATATTGCTCAGTACAGGGGAAGATATGACCAAAATACAATTAAAAATCGATGGAATGCGAACTGATAATTCCATGAGGATACTTGAAAACTCTCTTGGAGCACTTCCTGGAGTTGAAGATATTGAAATTGATCCAGAGCTCAAAAAGTTTTCCATTTCTTACAAAGCAGATATGACGGGGCCCAGAAATTTTATCCAAGTTGTTGAGTTAACCGGGTCAAGGAGATATAAGGCAATGATATTTCCTGAAGGAGGAGGACGAGATGCTCATAGACAAGAAGAAATTAAGCAATACTATCGATCTTTTCTTTGGAGTTTGATTTTTACTATCCCGGTATTCTTAACCTCTATGGTTTTTATGTATATCCCAGGACTGAAACGCGGACTTGATGTCAAGATTGTAAATATGATGACTGTGGGCCAGCTTATAAGGTGGATTTTATGTACGCCTGTACAGTTCATTATTGGCAGAAGATTTTATACTGGTTCTTATAAATCACTACGAAATGGTTCTGCAAATATGGATGTTTTGATTGCCCTAGGGACAAATGCAGCTTACTTTTACTCCGTCTACTCTGTGCTGAGAGCTGCAAGTTCCCAACATTTTGAGGCTACAGATTTCTTCGAAACCAGTGCCATGCTTATTTCGTTTATTCTACTTGGGAAATACCTTGAGGTTTTAGCTAAAGGCAAGACATCAGAAGCCATTGCTAAGCTTATGGACTTGGCTCCTGGTACAGCAACTTTGTTGACTTTTGACCACGAAGGGAATGTGGTCAATGAGGAAGAGATAGATAGTCGTTTGATTCAAAAGAATGATGTGATCAAGATTATTCCAGGTGCAAAAGTGGCTTCTGATGGTTTTGTTGTTTGGGGGCAAAGCCATGTAAATGAGAGCATGATTACAGGAGAAGCCCGGCCAGTGGCTAAGAGGAAAGGTGACCCTGTGATCGGGGGTACAGTCAATGAGAATGGGGTGCTCCATATTCAGGCAACACGGGTCGGGTCAGAAAGTGCCCTTTCTCAGATTGTTCGGCTAGTTGAATCAGCACAGATGGCTAAAGCTCCTGTTCAGAAATTCGCTGATCGCATTTCCAAGTTTTTTGTGCCTCTGGTAAGCTTATTTGCTTTCTCATCAAATTTATTCTTTTTGATTTATATTTTTAAATACGGTATTCTTTTTGTTCTGAAAGAGGAATCATGCTCATATTTGTTGCAGGTTATTGCACTTTCATTTTCGACTTGGTTTGCATGGTTTCTAGCTGGAAAACTTGATGGGTATCCAAAATCTTGGATTCCTTCTTCCATGGATAGCTTTCAGCTTGCTCTACAGTTTGGAATCTCTGTTATGGTTATTGCCTGCCCTTGTGCTCTAGGCTTGGCTACTCCAACTGCTGTAATGGTTGGTACTGGAGTTGGGGCATCTCAGGGTATCCTTATTAAAGGCGGCCAGGCACTAGAAAGTGCACATAAGGTCAGCCTGTTGTTCTTCTTTCGTACTACCTCTGTCCCAAAAATGAATGACCGGATTTTTTTAAAATTTGTTCTGATGATTTTTTTTTTGGATTTTTGGGACGGAGGTAGTAATTTAAATGTTAAACTTTTAGAAAGATCCTCAATTTGAGCACTGTTATTTTGTAGGTGAACTGCATTGTATTTGACAAGACTGGGACCCTTACAGTCGGTAAGCCAGTGGTCGTTAACACGAAACTCTTAAAGAACATGGTACTTGGGGAGTTCTATGAGTTGATTGCAGCAGCTGAGGTATATTTTTGTTGGATTATGAATAATATCTTTAAAATCCCCCATTTTCCATCTCTTCAAGATTACTGTTTTTTTTTTTTGTGTGTGTTATATCTAGATTATGTTACGGATAATGACACTAATATTGTTAGTTTTATTGCACTCGTATTGTATCAGGTGAACAGTGAACACCCATTAGCAAAGGCTGTTGTTGAGTATGCCAAGAAATTCAGAGAAGATGAAGAGAACCCTCTTTGGCCAGAAGCCCAAAACTTTGAATCCATAACTGGCCATGGTGTTAAGGCTATTGTTCGAAACAAAGAAATAATGGTTGGAAACAAAAGCTTGATGTTGGACCAAAACATTGATATTTCAATGGATGCTGAAGAAATTCTAGCAGAAACAGAAAGCTTGGCTCAAACAGGGATTCTTGTTGCTATCGACGGAGAGCTTTCTGGAATTCTTGCCATATCTGATCCGTTAAAGCCAGGTGCTCGTGAGGTCATCACCATTCTCAAGTCAATGAAAGTCAAGAGTATTGTGGTAACGGGTGATAACTGGGGAACCGCAAATTCTATTGCTAAAGAAGTTGGAATCGATTCTGTTATTGCAGAGGCCAAACCAGAGCACAAAGCAGAGAAAGTGAAGGAATTGCAGGTAGCATTTTATGCATTATACATTACTGCATCCATCTTCTGTTTAAGTAGGTTCTAAAATGGCCAAATTGCTATTAACACTAATTAACATACTTATATGCATGCAGTAAAGTCTTGTACATTTAACTAGAGTACTACATTTTAAGTATATCACTCAATTTAATTGACATTGATGGATGAAATAGTAGAAAATGCGAGTTATTTGATCTGCAAGGGTGGCATTACACTTTTTAAAAGATGTTCGTTAAGTTTTCCATCTATTTCTATTAAAAAATAAATATTTCATCAATTTTTACATTGAATTGCTAAAGAAAAAGGTAATGTTGGGAATCATGTTGAGCCAAATTGCAAAAGTGTGTAAATATTGCGTCAATATATCGCAAATTCACAAGGGGATTCTATTCGAAATTTTGTTACAATCTATTTTCTTTATTAGACTACAATTTTACAAACTTGTTATTAACAGGCTGCAGGATATACGGTGGCAATGGTGGGAGATGGAATCAACGACTCCCCAGCACTGGTAGCAGCAGATGTTGGCATGGCTATAGGCGCAGGAACAGACATTGCCATAGAGGCAGCAGACATTGTGCTAATGAAAAGCAACTTAGAAGATGTGATTACTGCCATTGATCTTTCAAGGAAAACTTTTTCAAGAATCCGTCTCAATTACATCTGGGCTTTGGGTTATAATGTTCTTGGCATCCCAATTGCTGCCGGAATCCTTTTTCCATCAACTGGGTTCCGACTTCCACCATGGATTGCTGGAGCTGCAATGGCTGCCTCGTCGGTGAGTGTGGTTTGTTGCTCACTGTTGCTGAAATATTACAGAAGGCCAAAGTTACTGGATATGCTTGAGATACGAGGAATTACAGTTGAGTGAGTGTTGCAGTCAAATTATATTAAAGTTGTGTATATATTTGAGTTGGAATAGGCTTTTACACTAGAACAAGCCTTGTGTATTAAATAAAAGTTGTTGTATATAAGTAGTATAAAAAGCCAAAATCTTAAAAAAAACGCGTTTTTCTTGAGCTTTAGAAAAAACGTGTTTTGTTTCTCCTGCTTGTGCTAGTGTAAAAAAGTGTCAGTGCTTGTGTAACAAAATGTCAGTGTTAGTGTAAAAAGGTGCCAGTGTGAGGGTGTTACTAGTGTACGCCCTAGGGTGCGATCGCCCCATCTCCACAAAACGGTACCGCGCGATCGCCCAAAGATGGGCGCGATCGCTCCCGGTGTAAAAAAGGGTCAGTGTCAGTGCGATCGCCCCAAGGATGGGCGCGATCGCTCCCCGTGTAAAAAAATGCATTTTTTATAAGATCAACTCTACCGATGAATGAAAAAAAAAAATACAAATTTAAATTAGAAATGGTGGCACCCTACACATTTTACCTTTTCCAGCCTTTTTCTTTTAATTACTCTATGACTCTAAAGGAAGTGGAGCAACTTTACTAAATATTTCATTTTCATGCTTCATCAAAAAAAAAAAAAAGTAAAAATTCTGTGCCTAAACCACATTCATTGCAAGAACATGGAAGAATCATCATCAGAAGCCAAAGCCATCTTCTCCGTCACCGGAATGACCTGCTCGGCTTGCTCCGAGACAGTGGAGAAGGCGATAAAGCAGCTTCCCGGGATCAAACAAGCATCAGTTGATGTCTTAAACAACAGAGTTCAAGTTATCTTTCATTCAAGTTTGGTTAACGTAAGTTAATTAATCCGTTAAACTTTTGTGTTCTCCTCTCTGTAATAGCATCTTATAGCAAGATTTTGTCGTTTTTATGTAGGAGGAAAGAATCATCAAGACTGTTGAGGATCTTGGATTTGAGGCCAGACTGATTTCGAATAATGTCAAGTTTATTCAAGTATGTCGAATACGTATAAATGGAATGACCTGCACTGCTTGTTGCAGAACCGTTGAATCTTCTTTGCAAGCAATTCATGGTGTCCAGAAAGCCCGAGTTGCATTAGCGATAGAATTAGCCGAAGTTCACTTTGATCCGAACGCTGTTTGCTGCAGTCAGCTATTAAAATGTGTCGAAGACTCTGGTTTTGAAGCCATTTTGATTCAAAAGGGAGGAGAAACAAGCAAAATACATCTACAAGTAGAAGGAATATGGACGGGTAATTCCGAGAAAATACTAACAAATTTCCTCCAAGAACTTCCTGGAGTTGAAGATGTAGAAATCAAGCCTGAGCTGAAGAAAATCTCGGTTTCTTACTTGTCAGACGTGACTGGGCCGAGGAAGTTCATAAAAGTGATCGCCCGAGCTGAGACAGGTGATTTCAAGGCGACGATCTATCAAGAAGATGGTCGAGAAAGGAATGTAGATAACGAAATTAAGCGATACTACAAATATTTTGTATGGAGTTTGGTTTTTAGCATACCGGTTTTCTTGTCGTCCATGGTTTTTTGCTATATCCCTGAGCTCAGGCGTGGATTTGACGCAAAAGTTGTAAATATGATGACTTTTGGGCAGGTTTTCAGATGGGTAATGTCGACTCCGGTACAGTTCATTTTCGGCCGGAGATTTTATGTGGGTTCTTACAGAGCTTTAAGCCATGGCTCCGCTAATATGGATGTCTTGATTGCCTTGGGAACAAATGCAGCATACTTCTTCTCTGTTTACGTGGTTTTAAAAGCAGCAACTTCTCCCAGTTTTGAAGCCATGGATTTCTTCGAGACCAGCTCCATGCTTATTACATTCATTTCTCTCGGAAAGTTTCTTGAAATATTGGCCAAGGGTAAAACATCAGAGGCCATTGCCAAGCTTATGGACCTGACGCCTGACAAGGCGACTTTGTTGAGCTTTGATGATTTGGGAAATGTGACCTGCGAGGAAGATATAGATAGTCGGTTAGTAGAAAAGAATGATGTGATAAAGATTTTACCTGGCGGAAAAGTGGCTTCGGATGGAATAGTTGTGTGGGGCCAGAGCCATGTTAACGAGAGCATGATTACAGGAGAAGCAATGCCGGTGTCTAAGAGAGAGGGCGATATGGTCATTGGGGGCACGGTGAATGAGAACGGAGTTTTACATGTGAAGGCAACTAGGGTTGGATCGGAAAGTGCACTTTCGAAGATTGTTAGGCTCATTGAATATGCACAAATGGCTAAAGCTCCAGTGCAGAAATACGCTGATCGCGTTTCCAGGATTTTTGTGCCTCTAGTAAGTACTCCCTCCGCCCAGGAAAGATAGTCCTATTTGACTTTTGATGGTCAACAAAATTGAACTTTGACCATCAATCCTCTTTACCTTGTATTTCTGCAAGCTTAAGGTTTCTCCATAAATATGCATAGGTGTTATTTCTTGCAGGTTGTATTACTTTCGGCAACGACTTTGCTGGCCTGGTTTTTGGCAGGGAAGTTAAACGAGTACCCTAAATCATGGATACCTTATCCTATGGATAGCTTTCAGCTTGCACTCGAGTTTGGGATATCAGTCATGGTGATAGCCTGCCCTTGTGCCTTAGGGCTGGCAACCCCAACTGCAGTCATGGTTGGTACAGGAGTTGGTGCTTCTCAAGGTGTTTTAATCAAAGGAGGGTTAGCACTTGAAACTACACACAAGGTAACCTTTCTGACATACCCCCTTCATCCCATAACGAATGTCAAAAAAAAAAAAAAAATCAAATTTGCTCTTGATCAAGAGCAAATTTGAATTTTTTTTGGACGTTCATTATGGGACAGAGGTAGTAAGTTGTATAAATAGTTCTGCAGACCAACCATGAGCCATCTGTGCATTAGTGGGTGTACGGTACAACCGTCCAATGCATTTGGTTGGTATGCATGTTTGTTATTCGAAATAATACGTAACGGAAGAGTTTCTTGTAGGTGAACTGCATTGTGTTTGACAAGACAGGGACACTAACAATGGGAAAGCCACAGATAATTAGCACTAGGTTTATTAAGCAGATGGTACCTCGAGAATTTTATGAAGTCGTTGCTGCAGCTGAGGTAAAGCTTTTTTTCCCACTTGAAACCTTCTGAATCGCAAATGCTGTTTAAGAAAAATGATTTGAAGTTAGCGATAGAATATATATATGCATAACAGGTGAACAGCGAGCATCCATTAGCCAAGGCCATTGTTGATTACGCTAGCAAGTTCCAAGAAGCTGAGAACTCTCCTTTATGGCCAGAGTCCAAAGAGTTTGAGTCCATAACTGGCCATGGTGTAAAGGCAATAGTACGTGAAAAAGTCGTACTCGTGGGCAATAGGAGATTAATGTTGGACCGAAATATTGAAATTCCAGCTGAAGCTGAAGAAATGGTGTCAGAAATCGAAGGGTTAGCTCAGACTGTGGTTCTTGTAGCTATCAATGGGGAACTGACCGGACTTATTTCTATATCAGATCCATTGAAACCAGGTGCTCGTGAAGTTATTTCCATACTCAAGACTATGAGTATTGAAATTATATTAGTAACGGGTGACAATTGGGGAACTGCGAATTCCATTGCCAGTGAAGTTGGAATCAGCACTGTAATTGCAGAAGCCAAACCTGAAGATAAAGCAGAAAAAGTGAAGGACTTACAAGATTCTGGTTGCATAGTAGCAATGGTGGGAGATGGAATAAATGACTCGCCAGCTCTCGTGGTTGCAGACTGTTGTGCAATCGCAGCGGAAGCAAGAACACAAAACTCAAGAACACACACAAGCAATTAATCGGGAAATCGAAAGAGAAAAGAAGAGATTAATTGGGGTTTTGAAGCCTCCGTTTCTGTATTTTATTTGCTCAAAATCTGTACCAGTTTACTAGGTTACAAGACGACTATTTATATGCACCTACAGACCTAGCCCTACTTAGATTATACAAACATCAGAAACCCACGGCCCATAAACCCTTCCAGCTTGAGGCGTCCGCCCCAACTGAACCAGGCGCCCGCCTGACCATTGTGCAATGCCAGGCTGCTCCTCGGCGTGTGATGCGCCCGCCTCGACCAAAGTGATGCGGCCGCCTGGCGCTAAACCAACAACGCCCAACCTTCTGTGAACCAGGCGTTCGCCTCACCATGTGTGGGGCGCCCGCCTCAACCTCCTTTGAAGAATCGAGCCACAATCCTACAATCTCCACCTTGGCGAGTATTCACCCAACCCAACAGAAGATACAAGGAACCAGCTCGAACCTCCCCATCTCTAACAACTCGAGATGTGCAACAAATCCAAGCAATGCTTGAATTTGTCAGTAGTAACCGGCTTCGTCAACATATCCGCAGCATTCTCCGTAGTGTGAACCTTCTCTAGCACCACCTCACCCATATCGATCAACTCCCGAATCTTGTGAAACCGAACATCAATGTGCTTCGACCGTTGATGATAAATGTGATTCTTTGCTAGAAATATCGCGCTTTGACTGTCACAAAGCAACTTCACTCCACCTTGCTCAATGCCCAACTCGTTGACCAAACCCCGAAGCCATAAGGCCTCCTTTGCAGCTTCAACCGCTGCCATATACTCCGCTTCCGTTGTAGACAAAGCAATGATAGATTGGATCATAGATCTCCAACATATGGGTCCACCACCAAGAGTAAACGCATAACCCGTAGTCGACCTCCTCCGATCCAAGTCACCCGCATAATCTGAATCAACATACCCCACAATAAAGCTCCTCACTCTTACCTCCAAACATGATGCCATAATCCATAGTGCCCTTCAAATATCTCGAGAATCCACTTAATCGCTTCCCAATGCTTTGTTTGCCCGGATTCGCCATATACTTGCTAACCACACTAATGGCTTGCGCCAAATCTGGCCTCGTGCAAACCATAAAGCATACATGAGACATCCCAGCGCTTGCATAGGGAACCTTTGACATCCTCTCGAATTTCTTCGGCCGAACTCGGGAATCGAGGCGATAAACTAAAATGACTCGCCAATGGTGTCTTCACAGTGTTTGCATCCCGCATATTGAACCTCTCCAACACCTTCTCCACATATCCGGCTTGAGACGGCCACAATCTCCTAGATTTTCTGTCTCGGCGAATCTCCATCCCAAGAATCTTCTTGGCTTCCCCCAAATCCTTCATGTCAAACTCTACTCAACAAGGCCTTCAACCGATTGACCTCGTTCTTACTCCTACCCGCGATAAGCATATCATCCACATACAAGAATGTAAAAATACAAGAACCATCATCAAGGCTCTTCACATAAACGCAAAGCAATCATACTCACAACGCTTGTAGCCAATACGTACCATGTAAGAGTCAAACCTCGTGTACCATCGCCTCGGAGATCGCTTCAGCCCATAGAGTGACTTCTTCAATCTACAAACCAACCGCTCCTGCCCGGGCTCCGTGAACCCATGTGGTTGCTCCATGAAAATCTGCTCATCCAACTCACCGTGTAGAAACGCAGTTTTCACATCCATCTGCTCCAACACCAAATCATAGTGCGCTACAAGACCCAACACAATCCGAATGGAAGTATGTCTTACAACAGCGAAAAATCTCATTATAATCCACCCTCTCGCTGCGAATACCCCTTTGCTACCAAACGAGCCTTGAACTTTTCCCTCTTTTTCTCGATATCGCTCCTCAAGCGCTTGAAGATCCACTTGCAACCAATAGCACGCTTCCCTTTAGGAAGCTCCACCAAGTCCCATGTATCATTCTTGTACAGTGACTCCATCTCCTCCGCCATAGCAGTTACCCACTTGTCCTTTTCCGGACTGTTTATAGCCTCCTTAAAAGTACTCGGGTCTCCACTACTAAGAACAAGAACATATGAAGCCATGTCTTCAAATCCATACCTGACCGGTGGCTTGATTACTCTCTTAGGTCTCCCAACTGAAGTACTAGCCACTTCTTGTGTAGGTTCCTCTGACTCCGGAAGAGTGAGATCCGCATCAGTATTATCCTCACGTAGCTCCACCTCAATAACTTGCTTCTCGCCCTCCTTGCTTTCTGGCACCTTCTCCTTATCATCATGAGTACACTTCAACATAGCCTTTTCATCAAAGACTACATCCCTACTAATCACCACCTTGCTTGACTTGGGATCCCAAAGCTTGTATCCTTTCACACTGTTTCATACCCGAGAAAGACACACTGTTTTGACTTTGGGTCAAGCTTCGACCGCTCTTCACCAGGAATATGCACATAGGATGGACACCCAAACACCCGGATATCGGTGAAGTCTACCTCATTACCCGTCCATACCTCCTCCGCAAACCTGTTATCCAAAGAGACTCTAGGTGATCTGTTAATCAAGAAACATGCCATACTCACCGCATCAGCCCAAAAGTTCTTTGCTAACCCCGCATTGAATCGTAGACACCTAGCCCTTTCCGCAATAGTTCTGTTCATCCTCTCGCCCACACCATTTTCTTTGTGGTGTCTTGCGAACCGTGTAGTGCCTCTTGATCCCATGCTCTCTGCAGAACTTCTTGAACTCGCTATCTGTGTACTCTGTCCCATTATCACTCCTCAAACACTTGATTTTCCGCCCCGTTTGGTTTTCCACTTCAGCTTTCCACACCTTGAACTTCTCAAAAGTCTCTGACTTATGCCTCATGAAGTAGACCCAAACCTTCTTCGAAAAATCATCAATGAAAGTCACGAAGTAATAATGTCCTCCTCTAGATTCTCGTTTCCGACCGGCCCCCACACATCCGAATGAACGTAATCAAGAATGCCCTTTGTTGTATGCTTACCCGTCTTGAACCGCACCTTATTCTCGCTTTCCAAGAACACAATACTTGCAAAACTCAAGTTTACAAGTCTTCACACCCTTCAACAACTTACGTTTATGAAGTTCCCGCATTCCCCTTTCACCCATGTGACCAAGCCTCATATGCCATAGAAGGGCATCGCATCGACCTCCGACTCAACGGTATGTGACTCCACCTACAACCGTGCTTCCGAGCAACCTGTAAATGTTCTTGGAGCCTTTCTCACCCTTCATCACAACCATAGCACCCTTCACAACTTTCGCACTCCACCTTGAGCCTTATAGTTCATACCATTAGCATCCAAGGTACCCAATGAAATCAGTATTTTTAGAGACCTCCGAACATGTCTAACATCACATAACGTTCTAACTACACCATCATACATCTTAATTCTTATAGTTCCTATGCCGGCAATTTTACATGTAGCACCATTACCCATAGTAACTATACCGTAATTAACTCGACTCGTAGGTATCGAACCAATCACGATTCGCAGTCACATGAAACGAACATGCCGAATCCGTAATCCAAACATCTGTCGGGTGCTCCACACTGATGAAGTCGTGAGCATATCTCCATCCACATCCTCCGAGCAATCTTCAACCACATTGACCGACTTTGAAGATCCTTCCTTGCCTTTACCGTTCCCCTTCGCGGACAATTCTCGCCTCTTGTGCCCCTTCGCCCACACTTGAAACAATTTCCCTTGTACTTCTTCCTTGATCGCGAACGAGAATTCCCTCTCGCTGCGAGTTATCCCGGAACTGGGTTCTCCCACGTTCCTGATTTTCCTTCACAAATAACCCCTCACCCGCAGGTTCATCAACGGACTTCTTCCGTTTATGAAAGGCTAGAAGAGCTTCTGTGACCGGTTGCAACTCCACGGTATCCTTCCCCCAAGTCAACGTAGTAACAAGATTTTCGTATGTCGAAGAAGTCGGCAACGAATTCAGCAACATCAACGCCTTGTCCTCTTCCTCGAACGTCACCTCCACCCTAACCAAATCATTGAGTATTTGGTTAAACGTGTGGATATGAGCCTCAAGATCCGAACCCTCTGCCATCTTAAGCCCATACAACCTTTGCTTGAGATGCAACTTGTTCGACAGCGATTTTGACATATACCGGCCCTCCAAAATCTCCCAAACCTTCGTCGGTGATTCCTCATCGATCACGTGATACACCACCTCATCCGCAAGGCACTGCCGTATCGAAGAAACAGCCCGCTCTTGCAACTCCTTCCATGGACCTTCTTCGATATCATCGGGTTTAGTCGAATGTCGAAGAACCTTTCCCAAGCCTGCTTGGACCAGAAAATCCTTCACCCTCCGTTGCCACAACGCAAAGTTTCCATGACCATCAAACTTTTGAACGTCGGACTTCACGGTGATAGAATTTCCCCCGGACATCGCAACCGTGCTCTGATACCAGTTGTTGTGCAATCGCAGCGGAAGCAAGAACACAAAACTCAAGAACACACACAAGCAATTAATCGGGAAATCGAAAGAGAAAAGAAGAGATTAATTGGGGTTTTGAAGCCTCCGTTTCTGTATTTTATTTGCTCAAAATCTGTACCAGTTTACTAGGTTACAAGACGACTATTTATATGCACCTACAGACCTAGCCCTACTTAGATTATACAAACATCAGAAACCCACGGCCCATAAACCCTTCCACTTGAGGCGTCCGCCCCAGCGAACCAGCGCCCGCGACCATTGTCAATGCCAGTTGCTCCTCGGCGTGTGATGCGCCCGCCTCGACCAAAGTGATGCGGCCGCCTGGCGCTAAACCAACAACGCCCAACCTTCTGTGAACCAGGCGTTCGCCTCACCATGTGTGGGGCGCCCGCCTCAACCTCCTTTGAAGAATCGAGCCACAATCCTACACAGACATTGGAGTAGCCATTGGTGCAGGCACAGATATCGCCATTGAAGCAGCTGATATTGTTCTCATGAGAAGCAACTTGGAGGATGTGATAACTGCCATTGATTTGTCGAGGAAAACTTTTTCTCGAATCCAGATGAATTATATATGGGCATTGGGTTATAATATACTTGGGATTCCTATAGCTGCGGGAATTCTGTTTCCGAGTGCGGTTTCCGGTTACCACCATGGATTGGTGGAGCTGCAATGGCGGCCTCTTCTGTCGGTGTTGTTTGCTCTTCTCTCTTGTTGAGGTATTATAGAAGACCTAAAGAACTGGACAATCTTGAGATGCAAGCAGTAAAAGTTGAGTAAATAGCCATCAGGGTGTCATTCAGCATTATATAGCCATGAGAAAATGTAAATATGCTTGGTTGGTAAAAAGCACTCTGGTCAACTGATATCACATTAGTGATGATCTTTTAACTGTCTGGGAATTGATGGTCTACGAGCAATAATTGTCTCATACCAATTGTGCACGGAAAATAACATGCAATAATATCCACATGAAAGCAACAAAAGACAAGCGCACAAGATTTATTCACCTAGTTCATCTCATAACGGAACTACATATGGTGGCACTACCAAGCCAGAATATTCAATAATATCAATGCTTTTGACTATCTTTTGTGGATCTTGCAAATTCTATCCGACTAATTTCCCTACCACGCAATAATATTGGCTGCCACTTTGGTAGGATACAAACGAAGTCCCAGAAAGATCCTACTTATTGTCCAAAAAAAGATATCTCACGAAAATAAGGAAACTCAGATCTGCCTCGTTGCACTGCAAGCGCACCATAATTAAGCACTACCGTGCAATTCTGGCCGAAACAACTGCTCCTTTTTTTCCGCTTCTACAGTGCACATTAACACGCGCTGCTGTGCCAAAGTGAAAAATATCCAAATCGTGATTTCCTTCCTTCTTCAACCTAGTAGATCCCTAGTATGTCACTTGACCAATCCGCTGTCATAAAAATAGTTGAGTAATCCCAAGTGCGGGCAAAAGGTAAAATGAGCTAAATCAAAACAAGCTCATTGCAAGTACACTTTGTGCCATTGACAAGCAAACTATATAAACAATGTTCTTATATTTACTGCCAGGCAGTAAATATTTTTACTTTGTGATAAATACTGACTTTTTGATATATTTATATATACTCCCTCCGTCCCGCTACAAATCACACAGTTGGTCAACTGAATCAATTTTTGACAATGATTTTATGAATATCTAGATATCTCTATGCAATTCTAAAAAAAGTTATTGATAGTATTTCTAATGGTGAAGCAATAACAATTTTTAAAATTACAAAAAAAATATCTAGATATCATAAAATCATTGGTCAAAAATTCACACATTGACCAACTCTGTGAATTGTAATGGGTCGGAGGGTAGTACACTATACAATATACACAAATGTATCACTTATATACTTATACCAAATACATACTTATACCAAATACCGACGGTGAAATCTCCCAAATTATCAACCATACATACTTGCTCCCCATATCATATAACAAGGTTGTAAAAATTGCTAGGCAGTCGCTAGACGCCGGAGATGGGCCTAGTGCCTAGGCGGGGCGTAGACGCGACATAGGCGGGGTCGAGAATTTAAGTAATTTACACACAAATGATACTTACTCCATAACATATTGTATAGAAATATTGAACATTAAGTAAATTGTTAATAAGACACATTGTTGCAGTAAAGTGAATTTAAGTAATTTACACACATAATGATGCTTACAACAATTTAGAAAATAATGACAATACATTGGATCAAATATAATCAAATTGAACATTTTAAATCCAGTCAATTTGATAATATATTTTGAATACAACCCATGACATGGTTGTATCCGGCCCATTCCAAAATTACCTAAATCTAATTTAACCATTTAACCACGTCCCTCTTTCTATTTTCTCGGTTTATGCCTTCATCTAACTTTCTCTCTCCATTCGCTTTCTTTCCTTCAACAAATCCGATACCAACCCTAAACCTAAATCATCCATTTCAAAAAATCCACTATATTAATTTCATCGGTACAAAGAAAACCCTTGAAAGCATATTCTCCATATTGATGTCGGTAGTTTGAATGGCGGGGTAAATATATTAATATCATCGGTACAAAGAAGACCCTTGAAAGCATATTCTCCATATTGATGGCGGTAGTTTGAATGGCGGGGTAAAGGTAAATGGCACTACCAGAAACTGGTGTTTTAGCGACGGAATTAACAGCGACGGAAGCATTCTGTCGCTATTTAGCGATGGAAATTATGCTTTAGCGACGGAATTAATTTGGCGCCAATTTTACCAACGGAATTAAATTCCGCCGCTGAATTCCGTCGCTAAAAACGAATATTCGACGAATATTCGTTTTAGCGACGGAATTTCAGCGGCGGAATTTAATTCCGTCGCTAAATAAAATATCAGCGACGGAATTATTCCGTCGCTGATAATTTATTTATTTTTTAATTTTTTTAAGTTATCAGCGACGGAATAATTCCGTCTCTGATAATTTATTTTTTTTATTTTTTTTTAAGTTACCAGCGACGGAATAATTTCGTCGCTGTTAACTTAAAAAAAAAAAAATTATCAGTGACGGAATTATTCCGTCGCTGATAATGATAATTTATTTTCTTTTTAAATTTCTTTAAGTTATCAGCGACGGAATTATTCCGTCGCTGATAATTTATTTATTTATTTTTTTTAATTTATCAGCGACGGAATTATTCCGTCGCTGATAATTTATTTATTTAAACAAAAAAATTAGATTATCAGCGACGGAATAATTCCGTCGCTGAATTTTTTTTTTTATTTTTCTTCTATATACTTTCATTTGTTTAGTTTTTTTTTCCATCTTTTTTTTTTATAACTTTTTCTAAAAAAAACGACTAATTAACAAACGCTAAAATATTATTTTCTAGTAAATAAAAAATTTTAAAAAAATTAAAAAAATAAATATACCCTCTTTTGACTTTTATTCTATATACTTTCATTTGTTTAGTTTATTTTCTATATTTTTTTTCTATAACTTTTTCAAAAAAAAACCACTAATTAACAAAGGCTAAAATATTATTTTCTAGTCAATAAAAAATTTAAAAAAATTTAAAAAATAAATATAGGGTAGTCCGTCTCCCTATACGTACCTCGTTTATTTTTTTAAATTTTTTTTTTACATTCTAAATGTCATTTAAAGTGTTTTTCATCTTTAGGACTTTCCTCAAAATTCAAATGGAAATTGAGTTACAATTATGTGCCATTATTTAGGGTTTTTAGGGTTTTATGTGTCCCGATCTTGTGAAAATGGTATACGGATACCTCGTTTATTTTTTTTAATTTTTTTCTAAATTCTAAATGACATTTAAAGTGTTTTTCATCTTTAAGACTTTCCTCAAAATCCAAATGGAAATTGAGTTACAATTATGTGCCATTATTTAGGGTTTTAAGGAATGTGTCCCGATCTTGTGAAAATGGTATACGGCTACCTCGTTTATTTTTTTTTAATTTTTTTCTACATTCTAAATGACATTTAAAGTGTTTTTCATCTTTAGGACTTTCCTCAAAATCCAAATGGGAATTGAGTTACAAATATGTGTCATTATTTAGTGTTTTAAGAAATGTGTCCCGATCTTGTGAAAATGGTATACGGCTACCTCGTTTATTTTTTTTAAATTTTTTTTTACATTCTAAATGTCATTTAAAGTGTTTTTCATCTTTAGGACTTTCCTCAAAATCCAAATGGAAATTGAGATACAATTATGTGCCATTATTTAGGGTTTTAAGGAATGTGTCCCGATCTTGTGAAAATGGTATACGGATACCTCGTTTATTTTTTTTAATTTTTTTCTAAATTCTAAATGACATTTAAAGTGTTTTTCATCTTTAGGACTTTCCTCAAAATCCAAATGGAAATTGAGTTACAATTATGTGCCATTATTTAGGGTTTTAAGGAATGTGTCCCGATCTTGTGAAAATGGTATACGGCTACCTCGTTTATTTTTTTTAATTTTTTTCTACATTCTAAATGTCATTTAAAGTGTTTTTAATCTTTAGGACTTTCCTCAAAATCCAAATGGAAATTGAGTTACAATTATGTGCCATTATTTAGGGTTTTTAGGATTTTATGTGTCCTGATCTTGTGAAAATGGTATACGGCTACCTCGTTTATTTTTTTTTATTTTTTTCTACATTCTAAATGTCATTTAAAGTGTTTTTCATCTTTAGGACTTTCCTCAAAATCCAAATGGAAATTGAGTTACAATTATGTGCCATTATTTAGGGTTTTAAGGAATGTGTCCCGATCTTGTGAAAATGGTATACGGATAACTCTTTTATTTTTTTTTAATTTTTTTCTACATTCTAAATGACATTTAAAGTGTTTTTCATCTTTAGGACTTTCCTCAAAATCCAAATGGGAATTGAGTTACAATTATGTGCCATTATTTAGTGTTTTAAGGAATGTG
This sequence comes from Adenophora triphylla var. japonica, assembly GCA_022495995.1. Classification (NCBI taxonomy): domain Eukaryota; kingdom Viridiplantae; phylum Streptophyta; class Magnoliopsida; order Asterales; family Campanulaceae; genus Adenophora; species Adenophora triphylla. The sequence goes on from JAFEMH010005688.1 coordinate 84,164, forward strand.
TCCCGATCTTGTGAAAATGGTATACGGCTACCTCGTTTATTTTTTTTAAATATTTTTTTTCATTCTAAATGTCATTTAAAGTGTTTTTCATCTTTAGGACTTTCCTCAAAATCCAAATGGAAATTGAGTTACAATTATATGCCATTATTTAGGGTTTTAAGGAATGTGTCCCGATCTTGTGAAAATGGTATACGGATACCTCGTTTATTTTTTTTTAATTTTTTTCTACATTCTAAATGACATTTAAAGTGTTTTTCATCTTTAGGACTTTCCTCAAAATCCAAATGGGAATTGAGTTACAATTATGTGCCATTATTTAGTGTTTTAAGGAATGTGTCCCGATCTTGTGAAAATGGTATACAGCTACCTCGTTTAATTTTTTTAATTTTTTTTTTTACATTCTAAATGTCATTTAAAGTGTTTTTCATCTTTAGGACTTTCCTCAAAATCCAAATGGAAATTGAGTTACAATTATGTGCCATTATTTAGGGTTTTAAGGAATGTGTCCCGATCTTGTGAAAATGGTATACGGATACCTCGTTTAATTTTTTTTAATTTTTTTCTAAATTCTAAATGACATTTAAAGTGTTTTTCATCTTTAGGACTTTCCTCAAAATCCAAATGGAAATTGAGTTACAATTATGTGCCATTATTTAGGGTTTTAAGGAATATGTCCCGATCTTGTGAAAATGGTATATGGCTACCTCGTTTTGTTTTTTAATTTTTTTCTACATTCTAAATGTCATTTAAAGTGTTTTTAATCTTTAGGACTTTCCTCAAAATCCAAATGAAAATTGAGTTACAATTATGTGCCATTATTTAGGGTTTTTAGGGTTTTATGTGTCCCGATCTTGTGAAAGGCTACCTCGTTTATTTTTCTTTTATTTTTTTTCTATATTCTAAATGACATTTAAAGTGTTTTTCATCTTTAGGACTTTCCTCAAAATCCAAATGGAAATTGAGTTACAATTATGTGCCATTATTTAGGGTTTTAAGGAATGTGTCCCGATCTTGTGAAAATGGTATACGGATACCTCTTTTATTTTTTTTTAATTTTTTTCTACATTCTAAATGACATTTAAAGTGTTTTTCATCTTTAGGACTTTCCTCAAAATCCAAATGGGAATTGAGTTACAATTATGTGCCATTATTTAGTGTTTTAAGGAATGTGTCCCGATCTTGTGAAAATGGTATACGGCTACCTCGTTTATTTTTTTTAAAATTTTTTTTTACATTCTAAATGTCATTTAAAGTGTTTTTCATCTTTAGGACTTTCCTCAAAATCCAAATGGAAATTGAGTTACAATTATGTGCCATTATTTAGGGTTTTAAGGAATGTGTCCCGATCTTGTGAAAATGGTATACGGATACCTCGTTTATTTTTTTTAATTTTTTTCTACATTCTAAATGACATTTAAAGTGTTTTTCATCTTTAGGACTTTCCTCAAAATCCAAATGGGAATTGAGTTACAATTATGTGTCATTATTTAGTGTTTTAAGGAATGTGTCCCGATCTTGTGAAAATGGTATACGGCTACCTCGTTTATTTTTTTTAAATTTTTTTTTACATTCTAAATGTCATTTAAAGTGTTTTTCATCTTTAGGACTTTCCTCAAAATCCAAATGGAAATTGAGTTACAATTATGTGCCATTATTTAGGGTTTTAAGGAATGTGTCCCGATCTTGTGAAAATGGTATACGGATACCTCGTTTATTTTTTTTAATTTTTTTCTACATTCTAAATGACATTTAAAGTGTTTTTCATCTTTAGGACTTTCCTCAAAATCCAAATGGAAATTGAGTTACAATTATGTGCCATTATTTAGGGTTTTAAGGAATGTGTCCCGATCTTGTGAAAATGGTATACGGCTAACTCATTTATTTTTTTTTTAATTTTTTTCTACATTCTAAATGACATTTAAAGTGTTTTTCATCTCTATGACTTTCCTCAAAATTCAAATGGAAATTGAGTTACAAATGAAAGTATATAGAAGGAAAGTCAAAAGAGGGACGGACTACCCTATATTTATTTGTTATTTTTTTTTTAAATTTTTTATTGACTAAAAAACAATGTTTTAGCCTTTGTTAATTAGTGGTTTTTTTTAGAAAAAGTTATATAAAAAAAGATAGAAAAAAACTAAACAAATGAAAGTATATAGAAGAAAAGTTAAAAGAGGGACGGACTACCCTATATTTATTTATTTATTTTTTTAAAAAATTTTTATTGACTAGAAATCAATATTTTAGCCTTTGTTAATTAGTGGGTTTTTTTTGGAAAAAGTTATATAAAAAAAGATAGAAAAAAACTAAACAAATGAAAGTATATAGAAGAAAAATCAAAAGAGGGACGGACTACCCTATATTTATTTAATAAAAAAAATATATTATAAATTAGAATATTATATGTTGTTTTCATACCAAGAGGAAATGGAAAAGCCACTAAAATTCTTAGCAAAAATTGAAATCAAAAGTTCTTCTAATTGGTTGTTTTTATATCACGCGGATTATAGAAACTTTACTCAAAGCCGTAGATAGATCATTATCCAACGGTTCCAAACATCCCAAAAACATTAACCTCCCTCTCTCTCTCTCTCACTCTCAATAAAACAAACCCCCCCCTCTCTCTCTCTCTCAATAAAACACACACACACCCTCAGTTCTCTCTCTTCCATTTCTCTCACCTCACCCCAAGCTTCCCCACCGTCTCCCTCCTATTCACCTCGCCACCCTCTCCTTCTACCACCCCTCTTCCATTTCGTTGCTTTACCTTCACCAGCCTCCTCCACCGCCACTGCCCCCTCATCGCCGGTTTCTGAGACGGAGAAGAAGCAGAAGTCGCCGGAGTTGCAAGAATCGCCGCAAAGAGTGACGAAGTAAGCGAATCGAGCTCAGAGCCCGGATCTCCTCCCTGATTCATGCGTTTGAATGCAAAGTAGCTGATTAAGTGTTGAGATTGAACTCCGGCGGCAGGTATTTCCGATCAATCTTCAATCCCCTCGATTTTCCGGCCAGCTTGCCGTGGCAACTCGGATGGAGGGATGATTCATTCTTCGTCTAGTTCAGGCAATTGGGATGAGGGAGCCATGGATTAAAAAAGAAGGGGAAGGAGACGGGGTGGAACCGTGGAAGGGGAAGGAGACGGGGTGGAACCGTGGAAGGGGAAGAGATTTGGGGAAGAAAGAGTTTTTTTTTTTCAATCTTTAATTAATTTTTATTTCAGCGACGGAAATTTCCGTCGCTGGAATAAAAATTAATTAAATTAAATTAATTTCAGCGGCAGAAATTTTCGTCGCTGATGTCAGTAAATCAGCGACGGAATTAATTCCGTCGGTAAAATCAAAATATACCGGCGGAATTTGAGCCGTCGGAGCACTGCGACGGGCTGGTAGCGGCGGACCAGCGACGGAATTTTTCCGTCGCTGTTTAATTTTAGCGACGGAAATTTGGATTTAGCGACGGAAATTTCCGTCGCTAAAACCTGTTTTTCTGGTAGTGTGGTGTGTGTCCTCCAACTCTCTCCCCATTTCCTTCTCTCCTCTTCTCAGCGCCGCCACGCCTCCGTCCACTCCGCCTAGCCCGTCTAGACACCGCCTAGTACGCCCCAGAGCCGCCGAGTAGCCGATTTTCGCCGGAGCGCCTAGAGTTGCCGCCTTGAAGGAAATCGCGCTGCCTAACGCCTAAGTTCCGCCTATGTGGCCGCCTAGACCGAGTTTTAGAACACTAATATATAACCCTCCTCACTTGTTGAAAGGTATGTCCATAAATCATTATGCTTGATGCTGCCCAAAAATAATAAGTTGGGCCTGGTTTAAGTCCACAAGCAAAAAGTTATCAAGTAGGCCCAGAACGAGATAAGGCCCAAGAAGAATATAATGATAAAGATAGCCCAATTAGGGTTCGCGGGAAACTACGCCTAAAAATAAACCGCTGGAGGTCCACGAAGGGGAAAATGCAAGGTAATATAGGCGAGATATTGGTTGTTGAGTTGCGAGATAATAAAGCAAGCCGGTGAGATATTGACGTGAGGCGAGAAGGCGAGATGTAAGGTCGAGGCGATACAGTACTTAGTTACCTGTATCCAGCGAGAGACAAACCTAAGGGAAGCGACTCATAAGAGGCGGCATATAAATATCTACGAAATGGGACCCATAAAACGGTTGAGCATTGGGAAAAGTGATCACGTGTTGTGAGTTTATTCTTTTTGCTAGCCAATGGAATGATGACGCGTGGAAATAGGCATGGAACGTGAGGATAGCACGTGAGAGGCACGGGTAAAGGAGTATATATACGAGGGGCAGTCTTCATTGTCAAGGTACGTTGTACACAATCACCCACAAACACCTCTCCTTACTGTTCTAGTTTTCAACAAAAAGCAAACACTTATCCTCACGCCGGAGGGGCTTACGCCGGAGTCGCCCCCGGTTCAGTTCACGTTTGTGGCTGTGCAGGACTGAAGAAGGAGCCGGAGGTGCTGTCGATTAGACTACAACGGCGTGTTGCTGTTGAGGAAAATCCTGGCAACATCAATTGGTTCCGTTGCCGGGACCTGAATCTCTTCTTCGCCTGAAGATTTGCTTGCGGTAGATTGATAAGTGTTGAGCGCTGTTCGTAGATCTGGAGGTTTGGTGCGTGTTGGGAAGGATGCAGTGGGCATGTTGATTGTTTGGTTGATGCGGTCTGTTGTTCGCAGTTTGTAAGTTGAAGTTTGTTTGCGTTTTTGGTTTTGTTAGGTTGATTATTGCTCGTAAATTGTTGGTTGAAGTTGTTGGTGATTTTGATATTATTCGATTGTCTGGGTGTCAATTTGTTGATTTAAGAAGTGTTGATTTGATTTGAATTAAGTTGGGTATTTTCGGAGTTCCGTTTGGATTTGATAATTTGAAGATTGAAGGTTGATAGATTCCGATTTTGATAAGAGTTTGTTTAAGTTTGGGTGGCTTAAACTTGTTGTATCTAGATTTTGGAAAGTTTATTCGATTCTGATTAGTTTGAAGATTGAGTGTTTTGGAAATAGTTGGGTATTGAACATTTTTGGAGTCAGTCGGAGAAGATTTCTTATTTTCTGGGTTCGTACCTTCAAATCTTCATAAGCTTTGAAAATTTTCAAAGTTTAGATTCATCATATTTTATTTGCGTGTGTAAGAAGAAATGGCAACTCCTGAGAAAGGGATAGTAGGGCAGATGACAATGGCGGGAGGGAGCCTTATCCCGCCCATGTTCGGATTAGGAATGATGGGGACGGGAGGAGCACAGGATACGTCTTCCTCACAACAAGTGATTCCGGAAGAGAGAGAGCGAGATGTAGGAGGCGAGAGAGAAAGAAATGTAGTGCCGCCACCACCAGAAAAAGAAATGGAAAATGAAGAGGAAAGTTTGAGGATTCACAACAATTTAATCTTACAATTGTTGGAAAATAACAAACGATTAATGGTCATGAAGAAGAAGCCAACTTCCATCCCGCAGGGTTTGTTAACAGCGACGGCAGAAGGAAATAAGGGATCAAACCAGGAGGTGATCGTGGTGAATGATGATGAGCGACAGAAAGAAGCCGAACCTGAAAAAATAAAGGAAACCGAAGCAAGACTTGATGGGTCGCAAAAGCGAAAGGCGGGAGAGTACATGGAGAACGGGAAGAAAATTAGGGTATATCATTGGCCTCACACTTCACAAGTATCATCGTTTTATTGTGAAAATGAAGAAGAAGATACCGCTGCAAATGAAGAAGGGTTTGGGGAGCAAGAGTTGAAGGTTTCAAAGGAAGGCGAGAAATCTAGGCAGATGGAAAAAGGAAAGGGTATAGGAGTAAGTCGCTTCGGGGAAGAAGACGGAATAACAAAGCAGATGGCTGAAATGGCAAAGAGATTGGCAGAATTAGAAAAAGGTGGTGCAGTCGATGGCGAGAAAGATTCCTTCGTCGCCCCATTTGCCAAATACATTCAAGAATCTGAGCCCGCTCCGGAGTTCCGTTTGCCAGCATTATCTAAGTATGCGGGAGTTACCACGGCTAGAACTCATGTCGCAGGCTTCGAAGTTACTATGGCGATACTAACCAAAGATGATGCACTACTATGTAAGACTTTTGCTAGTACTTTAGAGCTTCAAGCATTGGAATGGTTCACACAGCAGCCTGCCAACTCTATTGTGGGTTATCAAGATTTTAAGCGAAAGTTTTTGTCAAGATTTGGGGCCGTAGGAACTCAGCCTGTAGTATTGCAGGAATTGATGGGAATTAAACAAAAAGTGGGAGAAGGTTTGATAACTTACACCAACAGGTTCTTGCTGATTGCTAACTTAATCTTCGATATAGAGCCCAAGTACGCGATAATGATGTATATGTCGGGTCTGGTGTCAGAAGCTTTTAAAAGAGAGTTGAGGATGAGGTTGCCCGCGACTTTAAGCGAGTTGCATGAGCGAGTTAAGGCATATTGTGGGGGTGAAGATGTTGAGGAAGGAATGTCCGGATCAGCAAGGAAGAATGTGAAAGACAGAGTTGAGTATATCAAGGAGGATAATGCAGCTCGCGGCAGGGGGCGAGGAAATCAGAATGGAGGAAGAAGTGGAGGCCGTGCCGGTGGTCGCGGCAGCGGAAGAATTATTAGATTCACAAGGTTGAATGCAAGGCCAAGCGAGATATTGAGGGCGGTGGAGTTGCCAGCGGCTTTTGAAATGACAGACAGAGGAAGAAGAAACTTAAACCAATATTGTAACTATCACGGAGATAGAGGGCACGAGACTGATGAGTGCCACAACTTGAAAAAGGTGATCCAAGGTAAAATTGATCGGGGGGAGTTGCAGGAATATGTTTGGCAGGAATAGAATGGGGCGACTCAAGGAGGAAATGGCGAGAGGAATGAGATACTGGTAATTCATGAGCCAGCTAGTATCACCTGTTTAAGTAATCAGATCATGTCACTATCTCACACCTGCCATATTCCCGCATATCCTCCAAGTGAAGAAAGGATCATTAGCTTCTTAAGGCGAGAGTTAGCTTTAACGCCTAGCCATGGATGTCAACCCGTAGTAATTACAATTGCTCCAGGAAACAATATACTACACAGAGTGCTGGTGGACTCAGGAGCAAGCCGCAACATCTTATACTACGAAGCTTTTAAGAAAATGAAGTATACGGAAGCTAATTTAGTGCCGTATAAAGGATTTTTGGAGGGGTTCACGAATCATACAGTACGGGTCAAAGGAACGATTTCACTGGCGGTAGAGATAGGAGAAGACGAAAAGGCGAGAACCCGAACGGTGGAATTCATGGTGATAGACCTGGTGTCACCATATAATGCCATCGTGGGAATTCCCTTTATGCAAACTTTCGAAATGGTCGTGTCCATCCCGCATCAAAGAGTCAAATTCCCCACGCCGAAAGGAATAGCTTGTCTAAAGAGTGAAGTCAAAGAAGTAATTCAGAAGAAGATCGAGATACAAACCGCAGCTAGGGCAAGTTCTAGTTCGCTTTCATCAGCTTTAGCAATTCGGGATGCAAAAGTCAATGTGGTCACCAACATAGAAGGGGAAAGGCTGCGAGAAATAAGTAATGTATGGAACATTGATGAAGAGGTGGTTGAAGAAAGATTTGAAGTAAGGTTGGGGAACCAGGGAGCAATTCAGGACAGAATGAAAGGATCAAGATTGGTTAAGTTTGTTAAGATGAAAGAGCCAGAAATTGAGGAAATATTTGAATTTGAGGATGAAAAGTATGAGAAAATGGAGACTGAAGCAATGGAAGTTCTACTACAAGACGGCGGCAATTGGAGTAAAAGCGGCATTAAGAAGGAAAAGGAGTATGATGATGGAAAAAAGGAAAGTGGAATGGCGGTGAGGATTTAGTAAGTACGAGACAGCAATGGAGAATACTTTAAGCGAGAAATTCAGCAAAGAAGTAAGAAGTAATTTATTTATTTAATAGTATTCTTATTAAAATAGTATGAAAACTGAGTATTATGAAATTTTCCGTTCATGAATGAAAGTTATGCCTACTTTGAAGTGATAGTGTTACGAATGAGATTATATACATCTTGAAAATGCTAAAAATAAAAGTATGAAAGCCTACGATCTAAGTTTGTTTTATTTTATCGAATGCTGTCTAGTAATAATGTTTATGTGATATGCCGTCAAAAGCAGAAAAGTAAATCGCAAGAAGTAAAGTTGCCTAAAGACAACTTCACTTTTTCGATGGGAGTATAAGTATAGGGTTATATCTCGCCAAAGGTAAGAAGGTAAAGAGTTTTTGATGAATTATCAAAACAATATTTGATGAATTATTGAAGCAAGTTGATGAAGAAAGGAGAAAAGAAAAGTAAGCTGAAAAGTATCGTCTGAAAGAAAAGTCCATGGACTATAAACATGAAAGTCTCTGGACTATAAGTTAGAAAGTCCCATCTCGCCTGTATGGCATGTATATGGATGCGACTATAAACAGGAAAGAAAGTCCCATCTCGCCGGTATGGCATGTATATGGATGCGACTATAAACAGGAAAGAAAGTCCCATCTCGCCGGTATGGCATGTATATGGATGCGACTATAAACAGGAAAGAAAGTCCCATCTCGCCTGTATGGCATGTATATGGATGCGACTATAAAAAGGTATCCCTAAAGACCATAAAAGTGAAAAGTCTACGGACTATAAACGAGAAAGTCTACGGACTATAAAAAGGGAAAGTCTAAGGACTATAAAAATGAAAGTCTACGGACTATAAAAAGGGAAAGTCTAAGGACTATAAAAATGAAAGTCCACTGACTATAAAAAGGAAAAAAAGACTAAGGATTATAAAAAGAGAGTCTAAGGGTGATAAACAAGAAAGTCTAAATCGATTATAAACGAGAAAGAAACCCATCTCGCCTGAATGGAATGTAAAGATGTGGCATGTATGAAAGAAAGCACATCTCGCATAAATGATATGTAAAGAAGTATCAAAAAGGAAAGTAAATGTATGTTGACGGAAAGATATGAAAAGGTATAAGAAAGAAAGATATATTTAGTTTTCAAAGCAAATAAAGATGTGGAGGCACAAAATAAGGAAATTATTCTAAGTAAAAATCATGAAAGCAAGGAAGAAGCAGAAGAGATCTAAGGTCAGCGACAAGATAAGTCGCGATGTATACACTATAAGTAAAGTCGCCTAAAGACGACTTCACTTTTTCGAGGGAAGTATAAGGTACCTGTCAGGTAAAATAATGATTTTGGTGAACTATCAAAACAAAATAGCAAAACCAAGATAGAAATGGGGAAACAAGCAAATAAAACATAAAGGCAAAAAGGCAAGCACGAAGGCCGCGAATAATACACATTGTTTAAAAGGCACGCAGGCCTGAATAAAAGAAATTAAAATTGTTTAGCCACCAAGGCAAGTTACAAAAAGATTTAAAGTATTAGAGCAGAATCAAGTTGGAGGGGTTGGTTCGTTAGTTGGTGCGGGTTGAGTAGAGCTGGAAGCCGCGAGAGCAAGCTCCTTTGCATCATCTAGAAGTTGATGTTTATGTTCCAATTGGGCTTGCCATAAAGAAAGAACGTTCGGCGCTTGAGGAGGAGCGGGATTCCAGGGCGACTTACCCAATAGTGCATCTTCCTCTTCCAAATCTTTGAGTTCATCAGCTGAATATGGAACTAAAGGATGACCCATGCGACATACTCCCTCCGTCCCACGTGAATGGACACTTATTTCCTTTTTGGGACGTCCAACGTGAATGGACACTGCCCAAAATGGAAAATAATATTCACTATTCCCTCCACTCATTCTCTCTCCTACTTCACTTTTACACTCACAACATTCTCTCTCCTAACTATTCCTCCCACTCATTCTCTCTCCTATTTAATTCTTCATACTCACAATATTTTCTTTCACTTTTTCTCTCTCTTACTTTTCCTTAATTCCCACACCCATAAAGTTGGTGTCCATTGACATGGGACGGAGGGAGTATATCACTGAAGATTGGTTCTGAGCCCCATTTAGCAAGCCGCTCGAGCGTAATGGCCGGTATCTCAGCGGCGTCTGCAGCTGCGGCTCGCATGACTTGGAGAGTGGTTTGGTCGCCAATATCCACAAGATCATCCTTAAGCTTGTTTACATCAGCATTAAGAGAGGTAACTTCAGCGATTTTTTCAGTAAGTTCTTCTCGCAGCTTGGCTATCTCGCTCTGAAAGAATTGAGTATCAGCGGCATGAGTCTCCTTTAGAGTCTCATTCTCGCTCTGAAATTTGGCGGTATTTTCCTTGGCAGAATTAAGTTCAGCTGTGGCTTTGGCAAGATTGTTATTGGCGGCATTAAGCTCAGTATTGACGGTTTCGAGCTGATTTTGAGAAGTAGAAAAGTCAAGTTTTAGCTTATCCCGCTCCCTTTTCAGGTTGGCGATTGTTGCATCTCGCCTACCAACTCTGCCACGTAGGATATCTTTGTCTTTTCTCAATGCTTGGTTGGAATTTTCTAACTGCTGCACGTCCTTGGCAAGTTGGTGATTTTTATCATTGAGGCCAATAATCGAAGATCCAAGCTAAATGAAAAGGTTAAGTTAAAGGCCAAAATGAGGAAAATAGCGATCAAATAAGAAAGAAAAGAGCGACATACCAGTGAAAAGTAAATCCCGGTTTGACAAGCGGCATGATCAATATCCATATCCATTACTCGTTGGACTTGGATAGGATCGCTAGCACGAATAAGAGCAGAACTGCCAATTAAGCACTCATCAACACCGCGAGTTTCGTTGATCAATCCCGTCAAGCGAGGGACATTGGCAGCTTCTTTGCACAACTCAAAGAGCCCATTAAAATCAGTGGGTTTTTCAAAATTGTCCTGGAGCCAGCTAGGAGTGGGAAGAGCTGAGGAAGTCTGTGGGTCACGGGGAGTAGGGGGCGAGTTAGAAACATGAGTTAAATCACAAATTACTGTATCCGAGGGAGGAGGCGGATCATCATTCTGAATGGGCTCAGTTGCGTCGCCAGCGGGCGTGGGAGAATGGGTCAGTAAAGTTTCAGAAGAAGGAATGATAATGTTTTCTTCAATTGAGGCATCATCAGATTGTAAGACAGAAGTTGGCGGGACAGAAACCGGCGGAACATTGCCTTCATTGGATGGAAGAGCTTGGGAAGTTGGAGGAGCTTCAATAGATGGAGGATTCTGATTAACTACTGAAGTTGGAGGAATAGCTTCTTGGGTGGTAGTGGCGACATTGGTTTGAACTGACGCAATCCTTCTCTGTCGCTTAGCTCTGGTTGCTGGGTTGTTGGGCTTAGCTCGGGCCTTGGAAGAACCTTGGGCTTTTTCCAAGGTGATTTCCTCTGTATCTTTGCCATCGAGAGATAATGGAAAGGGTAGATCTGCGGGAAGGAGGCCGAGGGCAGTATCGCGGGTGTCGGCGAGTCGTTTCATTCTCCTGTTCATTTCCAAGTTGGCGTTTTGACGACTCTCCATTGATTTGGCTCGGTGATCTGAAAAATAAAGAGAAAGAAAGTTAAGAGTTAGAATCATTCAAATGAGAGTTAAAAAGAAAGGAAGGATAAGGTTAGAGAGAAAACATACAAAGGACATTATTCATCGCGGTGCAATGGCGAGTGCCCTTGCACGATTGACACTCATGAGCATATTTGTTATCTGTGTGCCGCTCCCATCCATCAAAGTAAACATAGCTGATTGGAACCCGAGGCGGGGCAAGAGGTACGTTGTCGGCGATACCGACTTGGTCAAGTAGCTCCCTATTCCGCAAAATACCTCTCCAAGAAATAAGAGGTTGGGGTGTATCAGCGGATGAATCGGCGGGAAGGGCCACTAAAGAACGAATAGCGGTAATAAGGGCCTCGTCGCCCACAATAGAAGCGTCTTTGGTTTCAATTTGTGGTTTAATGGGATGAAGGTCAGCGGGATGAGACCACCCAACGCGAGAGACGATGAAGAGTGGGTCATCCATCCAGTCATGAACTTTGGCGGGTAAGGGAGTAAGGACTTTGGGACCTCGCTGATATTGGAGGGAAAGGCGGGTTTCTACTATCCCGTTTTCAAGCTTGTTGGTTTGCTTGTATCCTTTGAATAAAGAGACTAAGGATGTAACCGTGGGTTCTTTTCGTAAAGAGCGACAGATGGCAATAAAAGAGGTGATAATCCTAAGGGCGTTGGGGTGAATTTCTGTGATCATGGCTTGAGCTTTGTACAAAACCTCACAAAGAAAAGGATCAAGGGGAATCCTAAGGCCAGCCTTAAGTTGTGAGGGAAAAACAACTATGCCATCTCGCATTTCTCTCAGATGGGCTAGGGAGGTGTTTCCTTGATAGTCAGAAATACGGTAGATGGAAGGATCAATGTTGTATAGGGTGTGCCAAGTGGTAATGGTGGCGGTTCCGACATGTTGCCGCGGCCGCACTATCCATCAATGCCAAAGTACCCAAAAGGGGCGGAGTCATCGAACATGGAAGGATCGGAATCCAAAGCTCTATTCTCGGTCATCGGTATGACACACTCACTTCTTGTAGGCTCTGTTGAAAAGGCTGTTAAACGGCTTCCCGGGATCAAAGAAGCCGTTGTTGATGTGTTGAATAACCGCGCCCAAGTCCTCTTTTATCCCAGCTTTGTCAATGTAAGTTGTATTTTAGAACGGTATAAACCGAAGATACGAACTTGGACTAGTCCGGGCAAGGCCCAAGTGGATTGGGCCCTAAACATAATCCTAAGTATGATGTACAAGGAGGGGAATGGGCTTCTCTACCTTCCTCGAACCAAGCTTCCTCGTCATTCCCCTAGGTCGACCTAGACTTAGTAGGCGAAATGACCAAGTCTCAAGTACGAGGTGAGCTCCCTTAACGACGAGGAGACCTCCCTCCAAGTACGACGAGGAGACCTTCCTTGACGACGAGGTACGAGGTACGAGGTACGAGGTGACTTCCCTCCAAGTACGAGGTGAGCTCCCTTGACGACGAGGAGACCTCCCTCCAAGTACGACGAGGAGACCTCCCTTGACGACGAGGTACGAGGTACGAGGAGGTGACCTCCCTCCAAGTACGAGGTGAGCTCCCTTGACGACGATGAGACCTCCCTCCAAGTACGACGAGGAGACCTCCCTTGACGACGAGGTACGAGGTGACTTCCTTGGTTATGATATAATCACGACGGGCTCCACTGATTCCTCATCTCTTCCCCGGCTCATCATGGACCGACATGGCCATGAATGACGAGGATAGGAATACTCGCACCTCGGCATATCTTCATATGACGAGGAGACAAATTCATTCACCTCGGCATACCAGCATATGACAAGGAAAGAAATGTTTGCATCTCGTTTTTCATTGCTCTTCAGCTCCTCATTCCTTTCCCGGCTCATCATGGATCGAGATGGCCATGAATGACGAGGAGAGGAATATTCGCACCTCGGCATATTAGCACATGACGAGGAGAGGAATTTATGCATCTCGGCTTTCCGGCACAGCAGCCCTTACAATCCTATTCCAACAAGGATTAAGCAGTTATAATCTAATCAGGATTTTAACCACCTCCTATATCAATACAAATCAAACAAGGACTCCTTAACAGATAAAATCCTCCTAGGATTATATCTTATCTGTTTACAGTCCAAGTTCAACATGGATTCTATCAATCCATCCCTATAAATACAAGCCCCATGGCTCATTATTTGGTACGTTACTTTTTACATTGACAAAACTCTGTCAATTTGTTTTCTCACATACAAACCGTGAACTTACTCTCACGCCGGAGGGCCTTTAGCCGGATCCGCCCCGGCTTAGTTTACGTGTTTTCTCTTATTTTCAGGCCTTGCAATCACCGGAGCATTTATCGCTTGGATTTGGGCTGATTTGACGATTTTGGCATCATCAAGTTTCTGTGACTTTCATTACGAATTTCTTTTTCGCTTTCGTTGTTTAGTTTCATTTATTAATTGCAGCTAGGGTAGATCTATATGAACAGTTTTGTTTTGTGTAGATTGATTATGATCATGCACTTTTATTTTAACCTTATAACTCCAATTTTTAGGAATGAAGTATTAAATCTTATCAACCTAGAAATCAAGGATGATCAAACTTATAGAATTATCATTAAACGGCTGTTCTATAAGGTGGTAGGTAGGGAGATTCAATTTGGCTTAACGTTTTAGTGCAGTTTGGTGAAGGTCTATTACTGTCTTTTTCATGACTTAATACATTGATTATAACATTCTAAATTATTGGATTGCTCTAATTAATGTCACCTTATGTCATAGTTGCTCCTTTTTGTCTTGAAAGTCAAACTTGGTCAATGCAAGTTTTGTCAAAAACTGGTAATTTTACAGCTTCTTAGATCACAAAAATATAGTTAGTTGTTGGGTTTATTCAAGTGTGGTTGGGGAGACAATTGATTGTAATCATGGGATACTTGAAGTGATAGGTATGGAAGAAGCTATATTTGGCTTCACAGTTGGTGCAATCTAAGGGTTTTTTTCATAATTTTTTTAACATACTTAACTTTGAAGTTACACCTAGCTATCTTAAAAGGTTCACTAGATTTTGTAGGATCTGAACTGGAAAAATCTTGTTTTACACCTACTAGTTATGTTCGTAATTGACATTCTAAATGATTCAGTTATGTGCAAATCATGGACCGAACTAACGTGCATACGCGTCCTGCGGACACAAATGTGGTTCCAAATTGGCCTACTCGCGCTAGCCCACCTTTTGCTATTTTTTTTAAATTTTGAATCTGAAAATTCCCATGAAACAGTTTGTAACTGCCACTAACACTTAAATACTTAATATCATATTTGATTTCTTTCGTTTGTAACAGCTGAATCAGGATTAATACGAAATTAAAATGGTGTTAATTTCGTGATTAATTCTGACTGTTCATTTTGTCAGCTATGATTATAAGATAGAGCCTCACAAACCATTTTGAACACACCAAGTTTTCCAGCAGCCTCCCCTCTCTCTCTCGTTGCATATTGTTACATCTTTTCCTTGGCCTCCTTGCGTATTCGCATTGTGGTGGTGATACTGTACACACACTGCCAATTCACCGGGAACTTTAGGTGCATCTCTAGTTGTATATTGTTACATCTTTTCTTTGGCCTCCTTGCATATTCGCATTGTGGTGGTGATACTGTCCAGGCACATTGCCAATTTACCGGGAACTTTAGGTGCAAAGTGTCCTCGGTCCGCACGTTCTATCCTAGTAGACTCACGTCCAAGGCAACCTCAATCACTATTGGCGAGGGGATGAATAAGTCTTTAAGGAGACTGATTTATCAGGGCTCGTGCACAACAACATTCTGTTACTGCCGTTTTGTTTCTTTATAGTTTTTAGTTCCAATTTCAATTTATAATTGTATTTCAATTTCTGTAATTCTTTTCCTTCTGTTATTGTAATTTTGCCAACATTCTTAAACTTGTTCATTACTGAGCTTTTCTCATCTAAGTTTGGCTACTTCACAGTAAAAGCTAAATGAGAACATTCCATGCTTGTGTTTTTTTTTTTTTTGTTGTTGCCAAATTAGAAAATTCAACTGAAATTTTATGAGAACAATCAGCAGTGACCTTTAGTCCAGAACCACTTTTCTTTCTTTATAGCCACACAGATTGAATTGAAAGTATTCCAAGTTACATAACCTAGAATCACGAGTAACATTTTAGGACTGATTTTAATCATTAACTTGGTGGTTCTGATATCTGACTAACTGATAAAGAGAAAAAAAAATGATAAAGAGGGAATATCTCTCTTTGCTGTAGACGTCTCCAAGCGTTCATTTGGTATTCCAGTTCATCATTTTTGCTAAAGCTACAATCTTGTTTATTTTCTTGTTACTGTAGGAGGAAACCATCCGTGAAACAATTGAAGATGTTGGATTCCAAGCCACATTGATTAAAGAAGAGAAATATGAAAAATCCTCCCAAGTATGCCGGATCCGCATTAAAGGAATGACTTGTACTTCTTGCTCCAGTAGAGTCTGCTTTGAGGGCTCTACCTGGAGTACAAAAGGCCCAAGTGGCATTAGCAACTGAAGAAGCTGAAGTACATTACGACACAAAAGTTGTGAGCCATAATCAAATTATGGAGACCATAGACAACACGGGTTTTGAAGCAATATTGCTCAGTACAGGGGAAGATATGACCAAAATACAATTAAAAATCGATGGAATGCGAACTGATAATTCCATGAGGATACTTGAAAACTCTCTTGGAGCACTTCCTGGAGTTGAAGATGTTGAAATTGATCCAGAGCTCAAAAAGTTTTCCATTTCTTACAAAGCAGATATGACGGGGCCCAGAAATTTTATCCAAGTTGTTGAGTTAACCGGGTCAAGGAGATATAAGGCAATGATATTTCCTGAAGGAGGAGGACGAGATGCTCATAGACAAGAAGAAATTAAGCTATACTATCGATCTTTTCTTTGGAGTTTGATTTTTACTATCCCGGTATTCTTAACCTCTATGGTTTTTATGTATATCCCAGGACTGAAACACGGACTTGATGTCAAGATTGTAAATATGATGACTGTGGGCCAGCTTATAAGGTGGATTTTATGTACGCCTGTACAGTTCATTATTGGCAGAAGATTTTATACTGGTTCTTATAAATCACTACGAAATGGTTCTGCAAATATGGATGTTTTGATTGCCCTAGGGACAAATGCAGCTTACTTTTACTCCGTCTACTCTGTGCTGAGAGCTGCAACTTCCCAACATTTTGAGGCTACAGATTTCTTCGAAACCAGTGCCATGCTTATTTCGTTTATTCTACTTGGGAAATACCTTGAGGTTTTAGCTAAAGGCAAGACATCAGAAGCCATTGCTAAGCTTATGGACTTGGCTCCTGGTACAGCAACTTTGCTGACTTTTGACCACGAAGGGAATGTGGTCAACGAGGAAGAGATAGATAGTCGGTTGATTCAAAAGAATGATGTGATCAAGATTATTCCAGGTGCAAAAGTGGCTTCTGATGGTTTTGTTGTTTGGGGGCAAAGCCATGTAAATGAGAGCATGATTACAGGAGAAGCCCGGCCAGTGGCTAAGAGGAAAGGTGACCCTGTGATTGGGGGTACAGTCAATGAGAATGGGGTGCTCCATATTCAGGCGACACGGGTCGGGTCAGAAAGTGCCCTTTCTCAGATTGTTCGGCTAGTTGAATCAGCACAGATGGCTAAAGCTCCTGTTCAGAAATTCGCTGATCGCATTTCCAAGTTTTTTGTGCCTCTGGTAAGCTTATTTGCTTTCTCATCAAATTTATTCTTTTTGATTTAATTTTTTAAAATACAGTATTCTTTTTGTTCTGAAAGAGGAATCATGCTCATATTTGTTGCAGGTTATTGCCCTTTCATTTTCGACTTGGTTTGCATGGTTTCTAGCTGGAAAACTTGATGGGTATCCAAAATCTTGGATTCCTTCTTCCATGGATAGCTTTCAGCTTGCTCTACAGTTTGGAATCTCTGTTATGGTTATTGCCTGCCCTTGTGCTCTAGGCTTGGCTACTCCAACTGCTGTAATGGTTGGTACTGGAGTTGGGGCATCTCAGGGTATCCTTATTAAAGGCGGCCAGGCACTAGAAAGTGCACATAAGGTCAGCCTGTTGTTCTTCTTTCGTACTACCTCCGTCCCAAAAATGAATGACCGGATTTTTTTTAAATTTGTTCTGATGATTTTTTTTCCGGATTTTTGGGACGGAGGTAGTAATTTAAATGTTAACTTTTAGAAAGATCCTCAATTTGAGCACTGTTATTTTGTAGGTGAACTGCATTGTATTTGACAAGACTGGGACCCTTACTGTCGGTAAGCCAGTGGTCGTTAACACAAAACTCTTAAAGAACATGGTGTACTTGGGGAGTTCTATGAGTTGATTGCAGCAGCTGAGGTATATTTTTGTTGGATTATGAATAATATCTTTAAAATCCCCCATTTTCCATCTCTTCAAGATTACTGTTTTTTTTTTTTGTGTGTGTTATATCTAGATTATGTTACGGATAATGACACTAATATTGTTAGTTTTATTGCACTCGTATTGTATCAGGTGAACAGTGAACACCCATTAGCAAAGGCTGTTGTTGAGTATGCCAAGAAATTCAGAGAAGATGAAGAGAACCCTCTTTGGCCAGAAGCCCAAAACTTTGAATCCATAACTGGCCATGGTGTTAAGGCTATTGTTCGAAACAAAGAAATAATGGTTGGAAACAAAAGCTTGATGTTGGACCAAAACATTGATATTTCAATGGATGCTGAAGAAATTCTAGCAGAAACAGAAAGCTTGGCTCAAACAGGGATTCTTGTTGCTATCGACGGAGAGCTTTCTGGAATTCTTGCCATATCTGATCCGTTAAAGCCAGGTGCTCGTGAGGTCATCACTATTCTCAAGTCAATGAAAGTCAAGAGTATTGTGGTAACGGTGATAACTGGGGAACCGCAAATTCTATTGCTAAAGAAGTTGGAATCGATTCTGTTATTGCAGAGGCCAAACCAGAGCACAAAGCAGAGAAAGTGAAGGAATTGCAGGTAGCATTTTATGCATTATACATTACTGCATCCATCTTCTGTTTAAGTAGGTTCTAAAATGGCCAAATTGCTATTAACACTAATTAACATACTTATATGCATGCAGTAAAGTCTTGTACATTTAACTAGAGTACTACATTTTAAGTATATCACTCAATTTAATTGACATTGATGGATGAAATAGTAGAAAATGCGAGTTATTTGATCTGCAAGGGTGGCATTACACTTTTTAAAAGATGTTCGTTAAGTTTTCCATCTATTTCTATTAAAAAATAAATATTTCATCAATTTTTACATTGAATTGCTAAAGAAAAAGGTAATGTTGGGAATCATGTTGAGCCAAATTGCAAAAGTGTGTAAATATTGCGTCAATATATCGCAAATTCACAAGGGGATTCTATTCGAAATTTTGTTACAATCTATTTTCTTTATTAGACTACAATTTTACAAACTTGTTATTAACAGGCTGCAGGATATACGGTGGCAATGGTGGGAGATGGAATCAACGACTCCCAGCACTGGTAGCAGCAGATGTTGGCATGGCTATAGGCGCAGGAACAGACATTGCCATAGAGGCAGCAGACATTGTGCTAATGAAAAGCAACTTAGAAGATGTGATTACTGCCATTGATCTTTCAAGGAAAACTTTTTCAAGAATCCGTCTCAATTACATCTGGGCTTTGGGTTATAATGTTCTTGGCATCCCAATTGCTGCCGGAATCCTTTTTCCATCAACTGGGTTCCGACTTCCACCATGGATTGCTGGAGCTGCAATGGCTGCCTCGTCGGTGAGTGTGGTTTGTTGCTCACTGTTACTGAAATATTACAGAAGGCCAAAGTTACTGGATATGCTTGAGATACGAGGAATTACAGTTGAGTGAGTGTTGCAGTCAAATTATATTAAAGTTGTGTATATATTTGAGTTGGAATAGGCTTTTACACTAGAACAAGCCTTGTGTATTAAATAAAAGTTGTTGTATATAAGTAGTATAAAAAGCCAAAATCTTAAAAAAAACGCGTTTTTCTTGAGCTTTAGAAAAAACGTGTTTTGTTTCTCCTGCTGGTGCTAGTGTAAAAAAGTGTCAGTGCTTGTGTAACAAAATGTCAGTGTTAGTGTAAAAAGGTGCCAGTGTGAGGGTGTTACTAGTGTACGCCCTAGGGTGCGATCGCCCCATCTCCACAAAACGGTACCGCGCGATCGCCCCAAAGATGGGCGCGATCGCTCCCAGTGTAAAAAAAGTGTCAGTGTCAGTGCGATCGCCCCAAGGATGGGCGCGATCGCTCCCCGTGTAAAAAAATGCATTTTTATAAGATCAACTCTACCGATGAATGAAAAAAAAAAAATACAAATTTAAATTAGAAATGGTGGCACCCTACACATTTTACCTTTTCCAGCCTTTTTCTTTTAATTACTCTATGACTCTAAAGGAAGTGGAGCAACTTTACTAAATATTTCATTTTCATGCTTCATCAAAAAAAAAAAAAAGTAAAAATTCTGTGCCTAAACCACATTCATTGCAAGAACATGGAAGAATCATCATCAGAAGCCAAAGCCATCTTCTCCGTCACCGGAATGACCTGCTCGGCTTGCTCCGAGACAGTGGAGAAGGCGATAAAGCAGCTTCCCGGGATCAAACAAGCATCAGTTGATGTCTTAAACAACAGAGTTCAAGTTATCTTTCATTCAAGTTTGGTTAACGTAAGTTAATTAATCCGTTAAACTTTTGTGTTCTCCTCTCTGTAATAGCATCTTATAGCAAGATTTTGTCGTTTTTATGTAGGAGGAAAGAATCATCAAGACTGTTGAGGATCTTGGATTTGAGGCCAGACTGATTTCGAATAATGTCAAGTTTATTCAAGTATGTCGAATACGTATAAATGGAATGACCTGCACTGCTTGTTGCAGAACCGTTGAATCTTCTTTGCAAGCAATTCATGGTGTCCAGAAAGCCCGAGTTGCATTAGCGATAGAATTAGCCGAAGTTCACTTTGATCCGAACGCTGTTTGCTGCAGTCAGCTATTAAAATGTGTCGAAGACTCTGGTTTTGAAGCCATTTTGATTCAAAAGGGAGGAGAAACAAGCAAAATACATCTACAAGTAGAAGGAATATGGACGGGTAATTCCGAGAAAATACTAACAAATTTCCTCCAAGAACTTCCTGGAGTTGAAGATGTAGAAATCAAGCCTGAGCTGAAGAAAATCTCGGTTTCTTACTTGTCAGACGTGACTGGGCCGAGGAAGTTCATAAAAGTGATCGCCCGAGCTGAGACAGGTGATTTCAAGGCGACGATCTATCAAGAAGATGGTCGAGAAAGGAATGTAGATAACGAAATTAAGCGATACTACAAATATTTTGTATGGAGTTTGGTTTTTAGCATACCGGTTTTCTTGTCGTCCATGGTTTTTTGCTATATCCCTGAGCTCAGGCGTGGATTTGACGCAAAAGTTGTAAATATGATGACTTTTGGGCAGGTTTTCAGATGGGTAATGTCGACTCCGGTACAGTTCATTTTCGGCCGGAGATTTTATGTGGGTTCTTACAGAGCTTTAAGCCATGGCTCCGCTAATATGGATGTCTTGATTGCCTTGGGAACAAATGCAGCATACTTCTTCTCTGTTTACGTGGTTTTAAAAGCAGCAACTTCTCCCAGTTTTGAAGCCATGGATTTCTTCGAGACCAGCTCCATGCTTATTACATTCATTTCTCTCGGAAAGTTTCTTGAAATATTGGCCAAGGGTAAAACATCAGAGGCCATTGCCAAGATTATGGACCTGACGCCTGACAAGGCGACTTTGTTGAGCTTTGATGATTTGGGAAATGTGACCTGCGAGGAAGATATAGATAGTCGGTTAGTAGAAAAGAATGATGTGATAAAGATTTTACCTGGCGGAAAAGTGGCTTCGGATGGAATAGTTGTGTGGGGCCAGAGCCATGTTAACGAGAGCATGATTACAGGAGAAGCAATGCCGGTGTCTAAGAGAGAGGGCGATATGGTCATTGGGGGCACGGTGAATGAGAACGGAGTTTTACATGTGAAGGCAACTAGGGTTGGATCGGAAAGTGCACTTTCGAAGATTGTTAGGCTCATTGAATATGCACAAATGGCTAAAGCTCCAGTGCAGAAATACGCTGATCGCGTTTCCAGGATTTTTGTGCCTCTAGTAAGTACTCCCTCCGCCCAGGAAAGATAGTCCTATTTGACTTTTGATGGTCAACAAAATTGAACTTTGACCATCAATCCTCTTTACCTTGTATTTCTGCAAGCTTAAGGTTTCTCCATAAATATGCATAGGTGTTATTTCTTGCAGGTTGTATTACTTTCGGCAACGACTTTGCTGGCCTGGTTTTTGGCAGGGAAGTTAAACGAGTACCCTAAATCATGGATACCTTATCCTATGGATAGCTTTCAGCTTGCACTCGAGTTTGGGATATCAGTCATGGTGATAGCCTGCCCTTGTGCCTTAGGGCTGGCAACCCCAACTGCAGTCATGGTTGGTACAGGAGTTGGTGCTTCTCAAGGTGTTTTAATCAAAGGAGGGTTAGCACTTGAAACTACACACAAGGTAACCTTTCTGACATACCCCCTTCATCCCATAACGAATGTCAAAAAAAAAAAAAATCAAATTTGCTCTTGATCAAGAGCAAATTTGAATTTTTTTTGGACGTTCATTATGGGACAGAGGTAGTAAGTTGTATAAATAGTTCTGCAGACCAACCATGAGCCATCTGTGCATTAGTGGGTGTACGGTACAACCGTCCAATGCATTTGGTTGGTATGCATGTTTGTTATTCGAAATAATACGTAACGGAAGAGTTTCTTGTAGGTGAACTGCATTGTGTTTGACAAGACAGGGACACTAACAATGGGAAAGCCACAGATAATTAGCACTAGGTTTATTAAGCAGATGGTACCTCGAGAATTTTATGAACTCGTTGCTGCAGCTGAGGTAAAGCTTTTTTTCCCACTTGAAACCTTCTGAATTGCAAATGCTGTTTAAGAAAAATGATTTGAAGTTAGCGATAGAATATATATATGCATAACAGGTGAACAGCGAGCATCCATTAGCCAAGGCCATTGTTGATTATGCTAGCAAGTTCCAAGAAGCTGAGAACTCTCCTTTATGGCCAGAGGCCAAAGAGTTTGAGTCCATAACTGGCCATGGTGTAAAGGCAATAGTACGTGAAAAAGTCGTACTCGTGGGCAATAGGAGATTAATGTTGGACCGGAATATTGAAATTCCAGCTGAAGCTGAAGAAATGGTGTCAGAAATCGAAGGGTTAGCTCAGACTGTGGTTCTTGTAGCTATCAATGGAGAACTGACCGGACTTATTTCTATATCAGATCCATTGAAACCAGGTGCTCGTGAAGTTATTTCCATACTCAAGACTATGAGTATTGAAATTATATTAGTAACGGGTGACAATTGGGGAACTGCGAATTCCATTGCCAGTGAAGTTGGAATCAGCACTGTAATTGCAGAAGCCAAACCTGAAGATAAAGCAGAAAAAGTGAAGGACTTACAAGATTCTGGTTGCATAGTAGCAATGGTGGGAGATGGAATAAATGACTCGCCAGCTCTCGTGGTTGCAGACATTGGAGTAGCCATTGGTGCAGGCACAGATATCGCCATTGAAGCAGCTGATATTGTTCTCATGAGAAGCAACTTGGAGGATGTGATAACTGCCATTGATTTGTCGAGGAAAACTTTTTCTCGAATCCAGATGAATTATATATGGGCATTGGGTTATAATATACTTGGGATTCCTATAGCTGCGGGAATTCTGTTTCCGAGTACTGGTTTCCGGTTACCACCATGGATTGCTGGAGCTGCAATGGCAGCCTCTTCTGTCAGTGTTGTTTGCTCTTCTCTCTTGTTGAGGTATTATAGAAGACCTAAAGAACTGGACAATCTTGAGATGCAAGCAGTAAAAGTTGAGTAAATAGCCATCAGGGTGTCATTCAGCATTATATAGCCATGAGAAAATGTAAATATGCTTGGTTGGTAAAAAGCACTCTGGTCAACTGATATCACATTAGTGATGATCTTTTAACTGTCGGGGAATTGATGGTCTACGAGCAGTAATTGTCTCATACCAATTGTGCAAGGAAGAGAACATGCAATAATATCCACATGAAAGAAATAAAAGACAAGCGAACGAGATTTGTTCACCCAGTTCATCTCATAACGGAACTATATATGGTGGCACTACTAAGCCAGAATATTCAATAATATCAATGCTTTTGACTCTCTTTTGTGAATTTCACAAATTCTATCCGACTAATTTCCCTACCACACAATAATATTGGCTGCCACTTTGGTATTTATAGGATACAAACAAAGCCCCAGAAAGATCCTACTTATTGTCCAAAATAGATATCTCACGAAAATAAGGAAACTCAGATCTGCCTCGTTGCATTGCAGCGCACCATAATTAAGCACTACCGTGCAAGTCTGGCCGAAACAACTGCTCCCTTTTTTCCGCTTCTATAGTGCACATTAACACGCGCTGCTATGCCAAAGTGAAAAATATCCGAATAGTGATTTCCTTCCTTCTTCAACCTAGTAGATCCCTAGTATGTCTCTTGACCAATCCGCTGTCATAAAACAGAAAATTTTGGGGGAAACTAGTTTCCCCAAATATTATAAAAAGTCTTGTGTTTTTATTTAAAAAATAATTGTACATGACTTTGTTTCGATTTTTAAAACAAGACTTTTTATAATGTTAGAGAGAAACTAGTTTCCCCCAAAACCTACTCGTCATAAAAATAGTTGAGTAATCCCAAGTGCGGGCAAAAGGTAAAATGAGCTAAATCAAAACAAGCTCATTGCAAGTACACTTTGTGCCATTGACAAGCAAACTATATAAACAATGTTCTTATATTTACTGCCAGGCAGTAAATATTTTTACTTTGTGATAAATACTGACTTTTTGATATATTTATATATACTCCCTTCGTCCCGCTACAAATCATACAGTTGGTCAACTGAATCAATTTTTGACAATGATTTTATGAATATCTAGATATCTCTATGCAATTCTAAAAAAAGTTATTGATAGTATTTCTAATGGTGAAGCAATAACAATTTTTAAAATTACAAAAAAAATATCTAGATATCATAAAATCATTGGTCAAAAATTCACACATTGACCAACTCTGAGAATTGTAATGGGACGGAGGGTAGTACACTATACAATATACACAAATGTATCACTTATATACTTATACCAAATACATACTTATACCAAATACCGACGGTGAAATCTCCCAAATTATCAACCATACATACTTGCTCCCCATATTATATAACAAGGTTGTAAAAATTGCTTTGGCCGATGTTGGACGCCGAGATGTGAGTGCTAGTAGGCGGGCGTAGACGCGACATAGGCGGGGTCAAGAATTTAAGTAATTTACACACAAATGATACTTACTCCATAACATATTGTATAGAAATTATCTATAATACAATACACAAGGCAAATAACTGCCTCTTAGCCTTGGATAAGTGGTGGCTGAGATTTAATCTTAGAAATCTGATCGGACGGCTACAAATTATTTCCTTACCCACGTCTCCCACGGCGGTTGCTACTTCTCCGAGAAAACCCTTTGCGTTCTTCACCTCTCTCTCTCTCTCTCTCTCTCTCTCTTTCAATCCAAATCCAGAAGTCGAATTCCGTCAACCGAAATCACACCAGAAGTCGTCGACCTCTCGATAACCGCCTCATGACCTTTCAAGAGCATCGGAATTGAAGATCTGGCAGGCATCGATTCAAGCTCTTGCACCGAAACAGCATTGACGTTGGTAGCGACGTCGGCTAGGAGGAGAATGAGGAGAAGCGTGAAGAAATTGACGGTGGTGGAGTTGCCGGAGACTGACGCCATTAACGAAACCAAAAGAGCTTGAGGCTAGGGTTTGCAATTGGCAGATTCCGATGCAGAAACAGGACATTTTCCTCGGCCTCAGGTTGCTGCATTCAACTATGGTGAGTTATTAAGTGTATTACACTTAGTTTAAAGTGTCAATTGGGAATTGTAGGTAAGAGACACCGCCTACTGTATCCTTTCTAATCAGTTTTTGACGTTCTCGAAGTTCTAATAACTTTTGCGTATTGGTGATCCGTTCTCTCTATTTTGTATGCGGTGTTTGGGGTCTTCTGACTAATTCTTGGTATTTCTTCATGCATTACAACTAATTGTTGGTTCCATTTCCATTGCAGCTTGGTAACTACGATTCCTTTGAAGGTGTTCTCTACTGCAGGCCACATTTCAATCAACTTTTCAAACAGACTGGTAACTACAATTTTTTTGTTTATCCAATGATTTCCCTTTCTAGGGCAATAGAATCTGAATTCTTAATGGGCAGAGAATGTAAATATTTCTAGCCGAAAAAACACCGTATTGGCTGCTTTCCTCATCCCCCCTCCATCACTGCAGGTTTTCATAATTCAGTTTAACTGAAGTTAAATGAAACTTAAAATAAAAAAACTGTGGTTATTTGGAGTTTGTTTTATTCGTATTCGTTTGGTTATTTGTGTGTTGACAGAATTGAAAGTCGTGACTTTACAGACGCGAACAAAATGCATTGTGTTGACTGAATTTAATTAGGTAATGGCACTTTGATTCAGATTCGTTTTGATATTCATTTTGGGGCAGTGGAAGTAATTATAATGCATGAAACTCTCTTTTCTCTACCCAAAGATTCAATATCTGAAAGATTCATCGTGAATAACGGAATGTGGGTATGAAAATTGTTCACTTTTTCTTTAAAATGCATTTATTTATTAGGGATGTTTTAGGAAGATGGTTGACTCTAAAATACAATAATATTCTTATTTTTTAAGTGAGATGTTCGTGAAGTTCCCTAATTAGGCTTGATTAATTTTTACTATCTATAAGTGGGATTTATTTATTGGGTAAACCTCTGTATCTCCCCTTTTTATGGTTGTGTATTCGTTTTTCTGTTCCTTTCACAGTTTAATTTAGTGTTCTACTTCGGATTTCAATGTCCAGCACTATCTCGCAAAGATTTGACTCCAGTTGCCAAATCCCTGCTTACTAAAGGTTAGTCGTTTGAGTTCTTTTTAGCAGTTTAATTTACTTTCAATATTTTTACGCTCTTTTCTTCACTTTGGCAGTTTATTTTAGTTTGAGTATATTTCTATATACTGTATTAGTGTTCTTTTTCAGTTCAACAGCCCTACATTTTAATTTAGTGTATCTGTATGTTTGTAATTATTGAGAGATTTGTCAATTTTGTTTTGATCCTTTGATGCTTAAGCCATTAAGCGATATCCTTTGCAGAACAAAAGTAGCCAACAGAGTTTATTCACCGTGTGGTGCAATTTATGCTAATGTGCTCTTTTGTGGCATAAATAATTCGGTTGCAGCCACACCATATGCACTAGAGAGTGGACATTTAACTCTGGGAAGTTGTCTTCAGGTGATGGGTTACATGTATGGGTTTGTCCGGTTAGTTTATTTGTTGAGATGCGACATTCATCAATTATGGGATTCTGATAAATCTTTTTAGTTGCAAGAGTCTCAATTTCTTAATCCTGATCTCCGTCAAGGATTGATGCAATCATGGTCCCTTGGTGTATAGGGTCATACAAGAACAAGGAGCCAATTACATGTTAGAGTTTATAGATTGATTTTTATGTTAGTGGATTGGAGGAGGTTGTGGGAGGACAAAGGGGTTGCATTTATGTATATATAGATACTTTGTTCTTCATTATTAAGGGTGGTTATAGAGAGCAAAGAATTTCTCTTTTACTCTCTCCTCTTTGTAACTTGAATATCTTAGTGCAATCATAAGTCATAACATTAAAGAAAACAAATTCTGGATATTTTAATAAATCTGTAATTTTGTATAGTGATCATGCCATCCTTTTTTGTTTGGTAATGGGTATGGATGTATGGTTCGGATTGTCGTGGGAAAGAAGCAAATGGCTGTGGTACTCAGAAAGACAAAATTGAAAGGATTTTCTTTTCTTAACCGTCATGCATACTGACCCGTGCCATTGGCATGGGCATTTGAGTACTAGTATTGAACATTAAGTAAATTGTTAATAAGACACATTGTTGCAGTAAAGTGAATTTAAGTAATTTACACACATAATGATGCTTACAACAATTTAGAAAATAATGACAATACATTGGATCAAATATAATCAAATTGAACATTTTAAATCCAGTCAATTTGATAATATATTTTGTATACAACCCATGACATGGTTGTATCCGGCCCATTCCAAAATTACCTAAACCTAATTTAACCATTTAACCACGTCCCTCTTTCTATTTTCTCAGTTTATGCCTTCATCTAACTTTCTCTCTCCATTCGCTTTCTTTCCTTCAACAAATCCGATACCAACCCTAAACCTAAATCATCCATTTCAAAAAATCCACTATATTAATTTCATCGGTACAAAGAAGACCCTTGAAAGCATATTCTCCATATTGATGTCGGTAGTTTGAATGGCGGGGTAAATATATTAATATCATCGGTACAAAGAAGACCCTTGAAAGCATATTCTCCATATTGATGGCGGTAGTTTGAATGGCGGGGTAAAGGTAAATGGTGTGTGTCCTCCAACTCTCTCCCCATTTCCTTCTCTCCTCTTCTCAGCGCCGCCACGCCTCCGTCCACTCCGCCTAGCCCGTCTAGACACCGCCTAGTACGCCCCAGAGCCGTCGAGTAGCCGATTTTCGCCGGAGCGCCTAGAGTTGCCGCCTTGAAGGAAATCGCGCTGCCTAACGCCTAAGTTCCGCCTATGCGGCCGCCTAGACCGAGTTTTAGAACACTAATATATAACCCTCCTCACTTGTTGAAAGGTATGTCCATACATTATTATGCTCTTTCTCTCTACAAACTTTCTTCAGATCTCTCCTATACAATTTACTCAAATGTACACATACTTATTCTTACACTCAAGGGTTATAGCGGGGCAACCCCGCACCCCTTAGGTGTTTTTTTGCAGATCTTAGCCGAGATTGAGAATGATACTCTTTCTGCAACCTTCGCCACGCCACCCCTTTACGGATCGATTTTCATTTCGTCATCACTTTGATATCCTCAAAATCAATCCCATTTCACCTTTAAAAAGCAAACCAAAACTAAATAAATAATTTCACTGCAAATTAATGAAATCAAATCAATACAGAATAAATCAGTTGGAGAAAGACAAAAACAAAAGTTTACATGCAGGATAACAGAACAGACCGATTCTCCCGGAGACAAATGATCCCCTGTGTATTTGATCATCATGTTTCACTCACGCATCGCGCACACACACAATCGGAACGGTGCCGGTCATGGAGGGTGGAAGATAGTCAATCAGTTGGTCAACGGTCGGGGAAGGTACTCAATGGTACAAAATGGGCTTGCTGATCATTTAGTCCAGTTACTCCCTGTTTGTGAAAAAAAATAGAAAATGCCCCACTAAAAATGAAAATTTTAAAATATTTTTTTAATTAATGAAAATCACAACAGCTATCTATTTAATATTCCCTATACATCTTTCTCTCTACAACTTCACTTTTTATATTCACAATTAGAGTGTCAATTTATACTGGCAGGTAGGGCCGAACCCACCAAAATCCGGCATTAAATGAGATGTGGCGGACATGACTGAATCTCTGACAAGTTGAAAATACGTTATCCCAATCTACCCGCCTTGAATTGATGGGTCATCCGGATCAATCCAAAATGAAATTTGAGTTTGCATATATACGTACACTTGCATACAGCAAAGATAGAGAGAGATACTTGTGGCGAAAAAACGACATTGTTTTGTTTTGCGGCGAAAAAAATAAATAAAATTATAGTGAGTTGGTCCGTTCTATCCCATTTAAAACCAGTGTTGGTCCGCACCCGTATGAATCGGTTTGAATTTACCTACTTTTATTTGAGTTATTAGTTTTAAAGCCCAATCCACTCCTCTTACACGGTGGGATGGGCTGATCCGACGACGGACTCAACCCAAATTGACGATTCTCACGATACTTTCATCTTTTACGCATTTTAATAATTCATGTGACCGTATATACACAAAAAGTGTAACACTTGGTGGGACAGAGAAGGTGGTACTCTCTCCCATCCAAAATAATTTTTTACTTTTGAATAAGTTATTATTCCAAAATAATTGTTTCTTTTGGGTCAAAAATAATCAATAACATTTCTAATTTATTCATTCATCGAATTTGTTTTCTTTATTAATTGAGTTGTTGTTGCGTGAAGTAGTTTAAGAGAGAGAGGAATATCAATGATCAGTATTGTCACTTTTATCATAAAGTTAGGGTAATAATCAGGTGCGGACACAAAGCCACCCAGTGAACCCCACAAAATCAATGTGTGTGTATGTGTGTATATATATATATATATATATATATATATATATATATATATATATATATATATATATATATATATATATATATATATATATATATATATATATATATATATATATATATATCTATAGTATAAATGCAACCCCTTATGAACAGTTCTTGAACAGCTCCAAGGAGAATTCCCATTTTTGCCCTCACTTTTTTGTCTCTTTTCCATTTTGTCCTTAAAAAAAATTTTAAAATTAAAAACAAAAACAAAAAAAAAACGTGGCCTTGGACACGGGCTTAAGCTAGTATATATATATATAGGGTTTTGTTAGGATATCCATAGTAGGAGTATCCTAGCAAGTGACCCGATTTTTTTGAACAAAAATGTCCCTTATTTCACAAAGCAAGAATATATATGATGGGGATTAAATTGTAATTTCCAAAAAATTTTTTTTTTTTTTTAACAGAGAGCATCGTTCTCTCTCTCTCGTACGCTCTCTCTCTCCGTTCCTCCTACGACGTACGCCGGCGACATCACTTGCAAAAACCCCAAATCAAAAACCCAAAATCGTTGAACCACGAATCTCAGTATATCGTCCTCCCCAATGACTCGCAAAAATCCCAAATCAAAAACCCAAAATCGATAACCCTAAGTCGATTAAAAAACTGGATAAAGGAGATAGAGGAAGAAGGAGACGAGTCGCCGGAAAAGGGGGATGGGAGGCGTCGCCGTAATATGGGGAGGGCAGAGGTCGCCGGCCGGAATACGAGGAGTGCAGTGGTCGCCGGCCGGAGCAATGAGAAAGTAGAGAGAGAGAGAGAAAGTGATGGAGAGAGCGTACGAGAGAGAGAGAGAACGATACTCTCTGTATAAAAAAAAAAAAGTTTTTTGGAAATTACAATTTAACCCCCATCATATATATCCTTGCTTTGTGAAACAAGGGACATTTTTGTCCAAAAAAAATTGGGCCACTTGTTAGGATACTCCTACTATGGGTATCCTAACAAAACCCTATATATATATACTCCCTCCGTCCCACGTGAATACAAACTTATTTTCTTTTTGATCCGTCCCACGTGAATATAAACGGCCCAAAATGGAAATAAATTTATTATTTTATATTCACCCTACCCCACCTACTCATTCTCTCTCTTCATTTCCTACCACACAATTTATTCAACCAACTCCACTCATTCTCTCTCTTCATTTCCTATCACACATTTTCATTATCTTAATAATATTTCTTAATTATTGTGCCCGAAAAAATGATTTGTAATAAGGTGGGACGGAGGGAGTATATATATACTCCCTCCGTCCCGGCCGACTTAGGACTTTTTGCCATTTTGGGCGTCCCACCCGACTTAGGACGGCCCAAAATGGAAACCTTAAATCACTATTCTCTCCACTCATTCTTTCTCCTACATTATTTTAATACTCACAACACCATTATAATTTACTATTCCCTCCACTCATTCTCTCTCCTATTTTTAAATTACACTCACAACATTTACCTTTTCCTTAATCCCCGTGCCATTTCATAAAATCCTAAGTCGACCGGGACGGAGGGAGTATATATATATATTACTAAGTTTACCCTCATTTATTAGCTCAGTCCAATCCCTTGATAAAAAAGAAAGAATCGATGTAGGTATTAATGTAAAAAATAATTATTTTTTTGAAGTTTTTGAGTAATGTAATTTGTGAATCCTTTCCATTTTATTTCTTTCTGGGTCCGCCCCAAGTAATAATTGTCTTTATTAAAATCGTGCAAAAAGTTTAAAATTATCGGAGGAGGAAGTACGTATTAACATGAATAAGACCCGGAAACGTGTTGGGTCATGGGTGGAGGTATAAGATTAGACTATGGTTTTGGGCCTTTGGGTGGTAACAATTAGGGCTGTACGGGGAAGCCCATTGAGTATACTTCTGAAAGCTCAAAGCCTAATAATAAATGCCTCGGCAAGCGAGACAAGTCATGTGGTCCCAATGCTCAGAGATTCAGCAAGGTACAGTAATAAGTGGCCACGTGGAAAAACAGTGCTCAGTCCCGGTCATATCCCGTTCGCTCGCACCTCAAATTTTCACCGTTGTAGTGTGCTTATTAATTAATGGATATGTATTTTGAATTTTTTGCGGGTCGATCCGTTTTGCTCGTGGCCCATATGTATATGTAAGGCAGGCTGGGCTAAGAGTTTTTAGGACCGTAATGTTTGCGGGCTTTTTCGACCCATTTCACAGCGAGCTTATCGGGTCCACGGGCAAATCCGCCCCGTAGGCTAGTTTTGACAGCTCTAAGTTTATCCCAACAATATTGAAACTTGTTATTTTCCATTAATTATATCCATTGTGTAAGATAATGTATGAGAGGAATCTATTAATAAAAATATATTCCCTCCGTCTCACAAAGAGTGTCATCCTTTTAGGGGTGGCAAAATTAAGGAAAAAGGGGAAGAAAAAATGTTATAAGTGTAATTTGAAAATAGGAGAGAGAATTAGTGGAGGAAATTGTGAATTTAAAAAGTGTTGTAAGTGTAGAGGAGAGAGAATTAGTGGAGGGAATAGTGGATGGGATAATAGAATATTAATAAAACATTTTCTTTTTAGGAAAGGTGACACTTTAAATGGGACGCCATTTTGAGTAAAAAGTGATACTAGGAATTTGAAATGGGACGGAGGGAATACTATACTCCCTCCGTCCCACGTGAATGCAAACTTATTTCTATTCTATTATGGTCCGTCCGACGTAAATGCAAACTTTTCAAAATGACAAAGAATATTCACTATTCCACCCACTCATTCTCTCTCCTATTTCACTTTTACACTCACAACATTCTCTCTCCTCACTATTCCTCCCACTCATTCTCTCTCCTATTTAATTTTTCATACTCACAACATTTAACTTTTTCTCTTTCTTACATCACTTTTTCTTAATTCTCACACCCAAAAAATTAGTTTGCAATCACGTAGAAGGGAGGGAGTATTTGATATTTTAATTAGTAAATTGTTGTATTAATTGCAATTTTTTAAGGATC
Source organism: Adenophora triphylla var. japonica (assembly GCA_022495995.1). Classification (NCBI taxonomy): domain Eukaryota; kingdom Viridiplantae; phylum Streptophyta; class Magnoliopsida; order Asterales; family Campanulaceae; genus Adenophora; species Adenophora triphylla. The sequence goes on from JAFEMH010005688.1 coordinate 117,000, forward strand.
GTACAAGGCGTCGTTAAGTCATTGAGCTAGAAGACAGTAATGGCTCTCGGTTGAATAAAACGGTACTTGAACAGATCTCTCTCTCTCTCTCTTTGAATGAGATATAAATACACACAGTTACCCAACACACACAAACACACAAAATGTATGTAAAAATGTACAAATCCATGGATGCATTCTTGCTTTCTCTCTCTTCTTCTTCTCTTTTGGCTCCACTCCCCCTTTCTCTCTCCTGAGCACACATCTACTGTGTGTTCATTTCTCTCTCTGTGTGTGTTTGTGTGCTGTCTGTCAGAAAATTTGTCAGAAGTCTAATTGATATTGATAAGATGAAGAGAACTTAGCCTTCTCAAACGGTTGGAAACTTGGAATCTAAACATATCTTTGGCTCACACTAAGGTAATTTTCCCTCTCTTGATTTTGTATGCATTTCAAGAATTTGTTCCACCAGCTTGCATTTGAAATTTTGTCATGGAAAATCTAATTTTTTTTTTAGTCAATTCCTCTACCCATCTGAGTATAATTTGTGAAAATGTTGTAAATCTAAGATTTGTGCTCTGAAATATTTCAAAATCTGGAGATTTATGCTCACAAGGCAGGTAATGTATCCAAAGTTTGGTAGTAATTTTGATGCATTTATTATTTTCTTTAAAAAAGTTTGGATCTTTATTGGTTTGGATAAAGCGTTAGGAATCTAAAGTTTTAGGTAAAGACTTGACCTTACAGACTTGACCTTACAGAACAGACCTTACTAGCTCCTTCCCAGAATGAATGTCCCAAAAAAATATTCAAAATTGCTCTAGATCAAGAGCGAATTTGAAGTTTTTAGGACATTTATTTTGGGACGGAGGGGGAGTATATGCTTTTATATATGGGAAACCTTTGATCTTGTCTGAAGTTTCCCCTCTTTTCGAGTTTTGTATCTGTTTTGCTGTGCTTCAGAAATCAAGATCTGTAATTTGGTAAAAAAAAATCATCTTTTTTTTCACTAGTCTCTTAAAATATGTAGCTGAATTAAAGTAATTGCGACAGAGTCCTAGTTGATCGAGGATCTAAAAGTATCTACCTTTAGCTAAACTGATTTAATGAGGCCTTATCTTTTCTACTGATGACATGATCAAAGTTGGTTCCTTTTTGTTAAGATTAAGGGTTTGAGGCTTTTCTTTTTGTAATTATCCCTTTTCTATGTGAGATCATGGTACTGTTTTAAGGCTTTTTGAATTTCCGTTGATGTATATTTTAAGAGTACTACCATCAATGGCAAGTAAAATTCATGTGCCTTTAGCGATATTGTAGGTCCTTTAACTTCAACTTTGAGGCAAGATGTGTTTGCTTTAGCGATATTGTAGGTCCTTTAACTTCAACTTTGAGGCATGATGTGTTTGCTTTTTATTTTTTTAATTTATAGCCTCTTGGCAATTGTCAGGAGGGGAAGGCTCTAGCAAATGGTTCCCTCTCCCAACCCCCGCTTGGCGGGGAGCGCTTGGCGCACCGGGGTTTGCCCTTTTATAGTTTCTTGATTTATTATATGGTAGATCTCTCCACGAGGTAGGCTAGCTTAGCACATGATTATGGAAACGTCTTTTGCCTGTTTGCTTCCTTAATAATAACATTCTTTATTGATCTCGAGGTTGTAAGATTTTCCTTAATTTTATCCTTGTGTAAATTTAACACGATTAGTGGGAAAGGTTTCTGACATTAAAGAAGAGGATGATAACTGGTTTTTTTTTTTTTTATTATTATTATTCTCACTTTCAAAAGCCGACCCTAAATCATTTTGGAACTACGGCTTTGTTTTTGTTGTTTTCGCTTTAAAAAATCATCTAATGATTGTCCTTCTAAAATGTAGGTGGTAGACAAGAAAGCATTTTGCTTTTTCTTTTAATCACTAGAGTGAGTATTAATTGATTGACTCTTTTCGTTCAAATCTGCGTTTTCTTTTTTTACCTCTCGAGTCCTCTTGCTTAGGCAATGTGCATGATAAACTAAACCTTTTTCGAGTGCATTTTCCTTTTTGGCAATATTCAAAAGTTTTGACTCTGAATTTTAAATAACTTCTAGTAGCTTATGTTTTCTTCTTATAAAATGTAAGATAATCGGTCCAATTGATGTGTTGTCTCTGCAGAATTTTCAAGTAACTTCTAGTGGCTTACGTTTTCTTCTTATAAAATGAAAGATAATCAGTCTAATTGATGTGTTGTCTTTGCCAGTTTGCCTATTTTCTTAGTTATCTGGATTTACTCTTTGTGATCTAAGCATGGTTTCTGCTAGCCAGTGGTTTGTTCAACACTTGGAAAGAAAGTTACCGTGTCCCTGTTTTACAAACTCATCTTGGGTTTTAGTTGCTGGATTTAGACTGATTAGACTAGTCAAAACTAGAAGCTCTTTATATTTTTTTTAACGTTTCTTTTTTTAGTCTGGTGGGGTTGGGTAGACGTGTCCAAACGGTTATAACCGCCGGTTAACGGTTATAACCGGCGGTTAAAAAAACCGTTAAAACTTAACCGTAACCTAACCGTTAACCGTGTACTAACGGTTACGGTTATCCGGTTAACGGTTATAACCGGTTAACACGGTTTATCCGGTTAAAACGGTTAACTGAAGCCCTTTTTTTTCCAGGTTTGTCCTTTTTTTTCCTGAAAAACTAACTGGAAACGTTAAAAAACTGACTGGAATTTCAAAAAACTAACTGAAATTCTGAAAAACTAACTGAAAACGTTAAAAAACTGACTGAAATTCTAAAAATCTAACTGGAATTCCTAAAAACTAACTGGAAACGTTAAAAAACTAACTGAAATTCCTAAAAATCCGGTTATAATCGCCGGTTATTTAAACGGTTATAACCGGTTAAATAAACGACGGTTAGCCGGTTTGAAAAATATGTAACCTTAACCGAACCGGTTAACCGCCGGTTTCGGTTAATCCGGTTACGGTTAAACTGGTTAACGGGTTTCACCGGTTAGTTGACCGGTTAAAAATCGCCGGTTAGCCGGTTCCGGTTAGATTTTGGGCACGTCTAGGGTTGGGCGGGGGGTTATAAGAATGTCTGATATAGGTTTCTTAAAATTATATATGAGGGGTTAGCGTAGCTTCTCAGAGTTGTGTATGGACTACAGAGTACATAATAATCCCTCCGTCCCATAAAGATGTTCATGTTTGTCATTTTTGTTTATCCCAAAAAGATAGTCCCATTTTTAAAACTGTTAGCTTAAAATCATTGAACTTCCAAAATTGCCAACCGAAGAAGAAAACGTAGAGTAATGGAGTAATAAGTAAACCACATTAAGGTTAGTAATGGAAATGGAATTAGGTTGTTAAAATGTTTGAATAGTCAAATATGACTATCCTTATTGGGGGGAGGGGGTATATGGCAAATAGCATGCTTCACTTTTCTGTGGTCTCATTTGCTTTTTCCGTTTAAATGGATATTCAGTTGTGGGTCTCAGTCTTCTTGGATTTACATAAACTGACGTTTCCTATGCAAAGAAAATTTCACTTTATCCTTTATGAAGCTTTGTATGTATGTTACTCCCTCTGTCCCTAAATGAATGTCGAAAAAAGGCTCCAAAATTTGTTTTGGTCGAAGCGGAATTTGAATTTTTTTCGACATTCATTTAAGGACTGAGAAAAGTACTTCTTTGTACATGATTTGCTATAATCGTGATTTTTAAATAAATCATAGTTTTTAATTCTAAAGCCCATTCAGTTACATTAGAATTCTCATATTTTTGCGTGTTTAAACATGTTTTCTGCTCTAAATCTGAGTCCTTCTTGCATCTCAGGTTCCTCGTTCCTCTAGTTTGTCTTCAATCAACCCACAATATGGCCATGGCTAACCTGAAGCTTGGGGTAGATGTGGTGGGTGCCCATAACCTTCTGCCCAAAGACGGACAGGGTTCATCTAGTGCTTTTGTGGAGCTTTGCTTTGATGGTCAAAAGTTCCGTACCACAGTCAAAGAAAAAGATCTCAACCCTGTTTGGGACGAGAGTTTCTACTTCAACATCTCAGACCCTTCATACCTCTCCGCTCTCACTCTCGAAGCTTATATTTACAATAATGTCAAAGGGGCCCACTCAAGGTCTTTTCTTGGGAAGGTATGCCTGAACGGAACTTCATTTGTACCCTACTCAGATGCTGTTGTCCTACACTACCCTTTGGAAAAGCGTGGGATCTTTTCCCGTGTAAGAGGAGAGCTTGGCCTAAAGGTTTATATAACTGATGACCCGTCTATCAAATCCTCTACCCCACTCCCTACAGATACTCAAGTGCACCCTCAAACACACAGTGATCCGGCCCCACAATCTTTCTCAAATGTCAAGACCGAGACAAGGCATACTTTTCATCATCTCCCGAATCCTAATCATCCTAATGCACAAAATCATGTTCATGCTGCGGCTGTTCCTGTTCCTGTTCCCGTTCCCGTTCCCCATCATGCTACAAAATATGAGCGCGCTGATGAGATAAAACCTGCACAAGAGCCTCCAAAGCTTGTTCGGATGTACTCAGGCTCATCAGCACAGCCAGTTGATTATGCGCTCAAGGAGACAAGTCCGTTTCTTGGAGGTGGAAGAGTTGTTGGGGGTCGGGTTATTCGTACAGACAGGGCTGCAACCACTTATGATCTTGTTGAAAAGATGCATTTTTTATTTGTTCGAGTTGTAAAGGCACGTGATCTTCCGGCCATGGATCTTACCGGAAGTCTTGATCCGTATGTTGAGGTTAGGATTGGAAACTATAAAGGAGTCACAAAGCATCTCGAGAAGCAGCAAAATCCCATGTGGAATGTAGTTTTCGCATTTTCTAGGGAGAGAATGCAAGCATCTGTTTTAGAAGTTGTGGTCAAGGACAAGGATCTGGTCAAAGATGACTTTGTTGGATTTGTAAGGTTTGACCTAAACGAGGTGCCTTTGCGGGTTCCACCGGATAGTCCGTTAGCTCCAGAGTGGTATCGGCTTGAGAATAAGAAGGGCGAAAAGGTAAAGAGCGAGTTGATGCTTGCTGTATGGATCGGTACCCAGGCTGACGAGGCTTTTCCTGATGCATGGCATTCTGACGCAGCAACACCCGTTGACAGCTCATCTGCTGCGTCAGCGCTGATACGCTCAAAGGTCTATCACGCACCGCGATTATGGTATGTCCGTGTTAACGTTGTCGAGGCACAAGACTTGATTCCAGCTGATAAAACCCGATTCCCGGAAGTGTATGTGAAAGCACACATAGGACATCAAGTTATGAAAACAAAGACGGTTCAGGCCAGGTCACTAAATCCATTATGGAACGAGGATCTGTTATTTGTTGCTGCAGAACCATTTGATGACCATCTTATCCTTACCGTCGAAGATCGTGTGGGTCCCGGCAAAGACGAGATCATCGGGAGAGTTACTATACCGTTGAGCATGGTGGAAAAGCGTGCAGATGACCGTATCATCCATTCTCGTTGGATTAACCTGGAAAAACCTGTTGTAGTTGATGTGGATCAGCTGAAAAAAGATAAATTTTCTATGAAAATTCATCTACGAATCTGTCTAGATGGAGGGTACCATGTTCTTGATGAATCTACTCATTACAGCAGCGACCTCCGTCCCACTGCAAAGCAGCTATGGAAGCCTACGATCGGTGTTTTAGAACTTGGCATCTTAAATGCCACCGGGCTCCACCCCATGAAGACAAGGGACGGGAAGGGGACTTCGGATACTTACTGTGTAGCCAAATATGGTCATAAATGGGTTAGAACTCGAACTATAGTTGACAATTTAAGTCCGAAATACAATGAGCAATACACGTGGGAGGTTTTTGACACTGCGACAGTCCTCACGGTGGGTGTATTCGACAATAGTCAACTCTCGGAGAAGGGTACGAATGGTAATAAAGATCTGAAGATTGGGAAAGTCAGAATTCGTATATCGACACTTGAAGCTGGCCGTGTCTACACCCACTCATACCCCTTGCTTGTTCTTCACCCCACGGGTGTCAAGAAGATGGGGGAGGTGCATTTAGCAATTCGTTTCTCGTGCACATCCTTTGTTAACATGCTCTACACGTATTCCCGCCCTCTCTTGCCCAAAATGCATTATGTTAGGCCATTCTCTGTGATGCAGCTTGACATGCTACGTCACCAGGCGGTCATGATAGTGGCTGCTCGGCTCGGTCGGGCAGAGCCGCCACTAAGGAAGGAAGTCGTGGAATACATGTCTGACGTGGACTCCCACCTGTGGAGTATGCGACGTAGTAAAGCTAACTTCTTTCGGCTAATGTCGATATTCTCGGGATTATTCGCCGTTTCGAAATGGTTCGGGGATATTTGCATGTGGAGGAACCCGATCACGACAGTTCTCGTACACGTACTCTTTATCATGCTTGTTTGCTTCCCCGAACTGATCTTGCCTACTGTGTTTCTTTACATGTTTTTGATAGGAATATGGAATTTCCGGTACCGTCCTAGGTATCCTCCCCACATGAACACCAAGATCTCGCAGGCTGAGGGGGTCCACCCCGATGAACTCGATGAAGAATTCGACTCATTCCCCACGAGCCGTAACCCCGATCTGGTCAGAATGAGGTATGACCGCCTGAGAAGTGTCGCCGGAAGGATTCAGACAGTGGTGGGTGATATTGCAACTCAAGGTGAGCGGCTGCAGTCGTTGCTGAGCTGGCGGGACCCACGTGCCACCGCTATATTTGTGACGTTCTGCTTGGTGGCGGCTATAGTGTTGTATGTGACACCGTTCCAGGTGATTGCTGGCTTGGCCGGAGTATACATGATGAGGCATCCTAGGTTCAGGCACCGTTTGCCGTCTGTGCCGGTAAACTTTTTCCGACGGCTGCCGGCAAGGACGGATAGTATGCTGTAAGATATAACTATGTTGTTTGTGAGTTTTATTTTAATGTAATAAAGATTTGTAAACTGATTATATTTGTTTGTTAGGGCTGTAACTTGATAACGTTTTCCAGTTTTATGGTACTTGGTTAATCCTATGATTTTTAAGTACATATGTATTCATGCTTTAAATGCTCCATTTGTTCGGGTAAAAATATTTTTTGAAAAACATTTTCTCCGGTTTTCGGTATTTTTTAAGCATCGAAAAATAGAAAAAATGTTTTTCGAAAAATATTTTTCCCACTTTTCTAAGTAAAATAACTTACGAATTTTTCCTAATTAAAATATTTTTTGAAAAAATGTTAACACCCTTACACACACACTTAACTTTTTATCAGTGTTCTAAAAGACCCCGCCTATGGGCGCCTAAGCCCCGCCTAGGCGCTAGGCTCCTCTCTAACGCCTAATTCTAAGCCCCGTCTAAGTCCCAACTAATCCCGATTAGTCCCCGCCTAGGCGCTAGGCCCGACTCCGCCGCCTAGCATCCGCCTAGCACTTTTTAAAACCTTACTTTTTATACACTCCGACGTTACCCATCGCACGTTACTATCCCATCCCCTTATAAAAAAATCTTTATATTCTGAAGAATAGTAGATAGAGTTATTGATACATTATCATGTCCATACTTTGTCATGCTGTTTGACTTTCTTATCTAGAGTTTAAATATAAAGCAATTAACTTAATTTTGCTTAATCAAATCAAGAAAAGACTACCTGACCCGTGACACGCGGTCACTTAGGTGTCAATTGAAATTTATACCAAGCCAATTAGTGGGCGATGGCGGAAACGTTAGCGACAATCAAAATTTCTCGCCTGAATCATGAATAATTCAGGTCTCAAACTTGGAGGCTACTGATATGATTATGAAAAATGGATTTGAACCTAATACAGTAAATAAGGTCCAACATGATAAAAATGGGCCGAAGCATTTTTATACATGTCTCAAAGTGGGCTCAAAGGGAATAGGGCAACATCCATAGTCCAACGTACGAGATTAAGGACAAGCGAGAAGTATATTCAAGTTAACAATAGCTGAAAATAATAGTGTTGCAAGGCAGGAAACTCGCCTGGATGGATGCTCGGGTTGGCGGCAATCCGAAGCTTGCCACCCCCCCCCCTTTGATTGTCGCATCGGCGACTTACAAGTCTGGTGGTTTTGAATGATACCTAAACTGTCTCGTCTGGGTCCTACCATAACCGTCAATGATAAGAGGTCTGTCAGAGCAGAAAGTTGGCGTCTCCACTAACTTTGTGGGTGGTTAGCACCCCTTGTTGATGATTGACGAGTGTCCAAGTCATGTGTCATGCACATGAGAGATGAGAGTATATAAGCAACCTAGAAAATTGTTACAAGGTGCCGAGGAAAACAATTACAGAAAAATGTAAATAAAATACAATTAAACTATAAACTGAAAATACTAAGGATAAGTTGTTGAATTTGATGCACGAGCCCAATGAAACCACTGTCTTCTTAAGACATATTCGACCCCTCACCGAGTGTGCTTGAGTTTACTTAGGTCACTTGTCTCCCAGGATAGAACGTGCGGACCGGAGGCACTTTGCACCTAAAGTTTTCGGCGAGTTGAATCGTGCTTGGACTAGATCACCTCTTCTTCTATAATGCAAACTAGGAGGCCAAAGGATGAAGCAACAAGATGCAACAAGAGAAATGGAAGAGGATTGCAGGAGCAAGTGTTTTCTTCTCTGGGTGTTTGTTCTTCCTTGTAGTAGTTCCTAAAATGTTGTTGTCAAACAACTATTTAAACATATTCAATCAATCAAGATTAAAAACTGAAAATCAAATGGTTTTAATTATGTAATAAACAATTTTATTACGAAATTAAACACCATTAATCCGAAAATATTAGACATAATGATTTCCGTTTCAGTTTTTCACATTTAATACTTGGCTGTTACAAATCTGCTCAGGAGCTGATCGGCCGAGTCATATACCTTGCTCCTACGAACAAGGTCAGTCCCGAAACTTTTGTCAGATTCTCTACGAGCAAGGCATAAGCCTCCGCCGAGCATGACTGTCCAGAAACTTTTTCTTTCTGCCATGCTATGCTCGGGCGAGTCAATTACTCTGCTCGGCCGAGCATATCAGTCAAAGTCAAAACCATTTTTGATTCACAAAATCAAACTTTATTAGCAAAATATGGATCACATATTTTGAGCATTCATATTTAATTCATCCAAAATTCATTTTGGACAATTAAATATTTTATTTCACAAACACAAATCAATTACGTAATTTGACAAAATTACCCTTTAGAAATTAATCCATTAATTTTCTTTAAAACACAATATTTTTTCAACAAAAATATCATATTTAAGTTTCTTCTTGTTCTATCTCTTTGCTTTCTCTCTCTAAGTTAACAGCCATTACTTGACTTTGTGACTAGTTGACTTACTCTCACACCGGAGGGGCAGCGCTGGAGACGCCCCCGACTTAGTTGACTTGTCTTTCATGTGTGTAGGTCACCAATGGAGAAGGTAGCTGGAGTATCCTTTTTCTTTATGTTCCAATCAGTTCTGTACAACCATTTGGCTTTGTAGCATCATAGGGTTTGATCAGTAGGCTCTTGACCATGTAAAGAAGATGGTGCATGATAATTCTCATTAATCACAAAGGTAATATTTATGGTACAAGATCTGTAAATAATAAATCCTAAAGATTTACAAGATCAAGATTTACAAATATGATATACATAAGAATATTCTAGTTGAGTAAATAAAGGAATCAAGGATTTGAAATGAGCTGTTGTTGTTGCAGCTGAGATGTTGCCGTGGATCGCTGATGTTGCTGAGATATGCTGCCGTGGAGTGAGGAGTGGATATAGGAGGATCATTTTTTGATCCTTAATGGTTTGACTCTCTTATCTAGAGTTTAAATATAAAACAATTAACTTAATACTCCCTCCGTCTCATATCTACGTGCCTAGTTTGACTTTGACATGACATTTGATCATACAACTACGAGAAATTAGAACATTTTGATAAAATTTTAAAAGTTGTTATTGATTTATTACTAACAACACTAACAATTAAAAGTCTTAAAATTTAATTATAATATATCAATTTCTCGTAGTTGTATGGTTAAATGTCATGCCAAAGTCAAACTAGGCACGTAGATATGGGACGGAGGGAGTATTGCTTAATAAAGGAATCAAGGATTTTTTTTTATTTTTTTGTTTGCGTAATTAAGTATGAGTATTGATATAAAAAAATATTTTCTTTATCTCAAAGTAAATAGTTTCAAAGTTGATGTTATTTAAGAATATCACTGACAAAAGTTTGATTTATATGATGTTCGAAATTGATAGTTCTAGGGAAGTTCTCCGTAACAATCTACCCGAATATTAACCGTACCCATTATAATTGGTAAAAAAAAAATTGATATACTGAACTCTCGATATAATGGTACCGTATTAATTGTGTATAATTGGTTGGTATATGGTATGCAATATTGACTTCGGTTAATATATCATGTACCGACATTATTTATAAAAAAAATAAAAAATATATACTCCCTCCGTCCCACGTGAATATAAACCAACTTTTTGGGTGTGAAAATTAAGGAAAAGTGATGTAAGAAAGAAAAAAAGTTAAATGTTGTGAGTATGAAAAATTAAATAGGAGAGAGAATGAGTGGAAGGAATAGTGAGGAGAGAGAATATTATGAGTGTAAAAGTGAAATATTTATTTCCATTTTGGGAAGTTTGCATTTACGTGAAACGGACCAAAATAGAAATAAGTTTGCATTCACGTGAGACGGAGGGAGTATATTTATTTATAAATATATAATATCAAAAAATAGTTTTATTAATCTAACCCTAATTTACAACTGTTGTGCCTCCTAAATTCTATTTTCATCGTTCTCTTTTTACAAAACTCAGCAACAACCCGATGTCTCTCCTCTTTTGCGATTGTTTAATTTTCAAATTTTTTATTGTACTTTTCTTTAGTTTCAACACTTTATAATTTATATTTTGAGACCTTTTTTTTATGTTAGAATGTACTCTTTATATCTTTATAATAGATAGAAAATCTAGCAAAAAAATTAATATAATTAATTCATTTTTTTTATTAATAAAATGATGTGTCATAATTATGTTAGGTGATTTAAATTAGAGTATGACGAGTTTATAATCGATAATAGATGCAAACAATAAATATTGTTATCCATTATTATGTATCCATCACTTCTTTTTTGCCCTTCATATTGCCAGATGAAATAAGCATATGACTGTTATAATACATCATCTTTTTGATATTCATTAATATATATTAGTATATAGTGCTCCCTCCGCCCCACATTAGTTTACACATTTATCGTTGAAAATGAAAAATTAGAAGTGAATATATATATTGTTATTAAAGTAGGAGAGAGAAAGTGGGATAGAGAATAGTAAGTGGATAATTGTTGTGAGTATGACAAGTGGGTCCCATGAATAAAGAAGTATTAAAAAGTTTTCTTTTTAGAAAAGTGAGACTTTAAAGTGGGACGCCTAAAATAGCAAAATGGGTAAGGTTTTAGGGAACGGAGGGAGTATGTGTTATTAATGCAAGTAGTGATGGCAAAAAATCCGAACCCGCCCCGAACCCGAAATGACCCGCCCCTAATAGGCCGGGTTTGGGATCCAAAATTGAAAACCCGTCGGGTTTTTATAGGGTTCGGGTTTACCCCGCCCCGCCCCGAACCCGCCCCGATTAACTAGAAATTTACTAAATACCCCTATTGGAGCAGGATGGTAGTCGGCTGTAGCGTATTTAAACTTAGGGTGTTGCTTCATGTTTGTTGCCAAGGTTTATTTTCTTTCTGGATTTTTTTTATATTTTTCTGTTATGCTCTCTTACAATACTTCCATCTTTTTCTTGCAAATGTTGTAAATACGCTTGAATGTTTTTTGCAGCAGAATGTTTTTTGCTAAATGTTTGAAATGCAGCTAAATTTCTTAAATTTTTGTTGAGCTGATAACCGGGGTGGGGCGGGGCGGGTTCGGGTAGTGCAAAATTCGGGGCGGGGCGGGTTCGGGTAAGGGCAGGTCACTATAGGGGCGGGTTTGGGAAATGAAAAACCCGTCCCGAACCCGCCCCGTTGCCATCCCTAAATGCAAGTATGTATTTTTATTTTTTTATTTTTTAGAAAAGGTTGACTAAGAATGAAAGTCCATGAAGCCATTGTTTTTTTTTTAAGGGCAAGAAGCCATTGTTTTAAGTTCCCAAAATATTTGCATGTTTTTTTTTAAGGGCAAGAAACCATTGTTTTAAGTTCCCAAAATATTTGCATGTTTTTTTAAGGGCAAGAAGCCATTGTTTTAAGCTCCCAAAATATTTGCAAAGTCCAGCCTCATATTTAAACTTTATGAGTCCATTTTGGGAGAAACTTGTTTCTTCATAAGTTATAAAAAGTTCACTTTCTAATTTTGAGTTTCGAGCGTAAAACATTGAGTTTCGAGCTTAAAACACTGAGTTTAGGCGTTAAAATACCTAGAAGTTAAAACATCGAGTTTAGGCGTTAAAACACCGAGTTAAGGTTAGCAACTAAAACATCGAGTTTATGTCTTAAAACACTGAGTTTTTGCCTTGAATTTTTAAAAAACAAGACTTTTTATATTTTTGGGGGGAACAGAGTTCCCCCAAAATTTTCTGAAACTTTATACTATAAACAAAAGGCCTCATATTTCGATCCAAAGGGGCGACATGTCCCAGTAGTTTTTCTCTTTTAAAATTTCTAACTATCTAATATCAATTTTAAACCCGAAACCTTTACAACGGACGGAGAGACTTAAAAGTGTACAATACCAAATCCCATTCCCTTATTACAACAATTTTCATTGAATCGGTTGTGGTTATCAACAAATTTTTACTGTAATGTTTTTTTGAGTCCTTTCGAGTCATTAAAAAAAAAAAAAAAAAAAAAGTCGATTCAATCGATTATAAAGCTTGTTAAAGTTCAAATTTCTATATCTTTAATAACAAAAGTCTCTATCGCCGCCACACTGTCACCCATCCAAGAAGAAGTGTGTCGTGTCCGTGTCCAGAAGCTATCAAATTTGCTTCTGATCAAAAAGCAAATTTGATTTTTTTTATTTTTTTTTCATTTTTTGGGACGAACGACTATACAACTTATCCTTACATGAACAAGTTCACTATGTGTGTGTCTGTCTGTGTGTTTTATGTACCTTGAATGTAACCGACACCAAAATACTAAGCATCATATGTAACTCTTGAGAATTCCATGGCAATTTTTTGGGAGTGTAACTCATGTAACACCATAATCATCCCTTCATTCAGTCAAGCTCATAATAATTACAATATATTCAAATTTCAAAATATTCATCAATTTTATTAAATTACACCACTTTATTATTGACTAATCCTTATCGGTACAACTAAATATTACTAAAACTGCTGCAACAATCGATCTGCAATAACAGTGGTTATAATTTGACCACTAGATCGTTTTTTTAACAATGATCGATGAACATCTAGTGGGACTAATTTAATCTCACCCGAATATTAAAAGGGCAAAGGGCAAATCCCGATGCGCCAAGTGCTCCCCGTCAAGCGGGGGTTGAGAGAGGGAACCATACTTATCTTTTTTTTCTTTATTTTTAGTATAATAAAGTCAATTCATTATATAATAGCAGAGTAAGACTTACAAACGTGCCTAGCAAATATTATACCAGCTGACCAAATATTCTACTACGTACTAGGACGTGCCTTCATGTTCAAACGTTGTTTGGCCAAAAAATGCAACCACCTGTACTAGAAAAGCAGATGGAATTGCATGATCCAAACAATGCCTTATTCTTAACACCACCAAAAATGGCCATTTCTTTGTCTAAGAAGAAATCCAGACAGCCTAAGAGAGTTGAACCTCAATGTTTTTGTTTCTCTTATTTGTTCTTAATCAGATTACTCTATCGAGTTCCTGTCGTGGCGTTTCTTTTGATTCTTGTTTTCTTATGGTCTTCTTCGTCCACCATTATTTCCGGTAGGATTGTTCATGTCTGTGTGTCTTCTAGGAAGCTCAACAACCTCTATTGCCTCTCTGCCGGTACTCAGCCCAACTTTGATATCCCAATTCTGCCCTCCAATTCAAGTTCCGGCGGTAGTGATTCTCAAGAAGTTTTCAATGCTGTTCTTGAGAATCCAAATCCAGTTTTGGAAAGTGATGCTCAAGAAGTCTCCAAAGTTCTTGAAAACCCGAATTCTGTTTCAAGAAATGATCATCATGAAGTTTCTGAAGTTGTTCTTGAAAACCCGAGTTTTGTTTCCAAAAATGGTCCTCATGAAGTTTCTGAAGTTGTTCTTGAAAACCAGAATCCTATTTCTAAGAATGATGCTCGAGAAGTTTCTGAAGTTCTTCTCGAAAACCCGAATCTTGTTTCAAAAAATAATGCTCAAGAAGTTCTTCAAAACCCGAATCCTGTTTCTAAAAATGACCCTCAAGAAGTATCTGAGGTTGTTCTTGAAAACCCGAATCCTGTTTCAAAAAATGATCTTCATAAAGTTTCAGTAGATGTTATAGAAACCCCGAATCCTGCTCCTTTAATTGATTCCCATGAAGCTTCTAGTCCTGTTCTTGAAAACCCTAATCCTGTTTCCAATAGTGAATCACAACAGGTTTCTAATGTCATTCTCGAGAACCCGAATTCGTTTTTCTACAAAACCAACTTTGGAAAAAACCGAGATGAAGATTTCAAAACTGCGGTAAAAGAAGTGGAAGAGCAACTAAAAGTTCATCGGTCATGGAAATCAAATCAGAACCATCAGTCCTGCAATGGAAGGGGAATCTACGTCTACGATTTGCCAGCAAAGTTCAACAAGGACTTATTAAACCAATGTGGAAACATGACTCCTTGGGTGGATTTCTGCAAATATTTCAGCAACGACGCGTTGGGTGAGCCAATACATAAGCTAGGAAAAGGTTGGTTTCAAACTCATCAGTACTCTCTAGAACTGATATTTCATTCCCGCGTTTTAAAGCACCCTTGCAGAGTTTATGATCAAAATGAGGCCAAATTATTCTACGTGCCATTTTACGGAGGACTAGACATCTTGAGATGGCATTTCAAGAATGTGTCTAGTGAAGTGAAGGACAGTTTGGGAATAGAACTTATCCGATGGCTAGAGATGCAAAAGCCATGGGACAAGAATTCAGGTAAAGATCATGTTTTTATTTTGGGTAAAATTTCTTGGGATTTTAGAAGACACGACGAAATATCCAAATGGGGTACGAAATTGTTAGAACTCGATGAAATGCAAAACCCCATTAAAGTCTTGATCGAACGTCAACCGTGGGAGATCAACGACATTGGAATCCCACATCCAACGCATTTCTATCCACATTCCGACGATGAAATAAGTTCATGGCAGAGGAAAATCATCAGTTCGAACAGAAGAAGTCTTGTCAGTTTCGCAGGGGCAGCTAGACCAGGTGCCCCTGACAATATAAGATCCATTCTCATAAACCAATGCACTTCAACAACCGAAGAAAGTTGCCGGTTTCTTAACTGCAGCTCATTCGGATGTGCTCAACCGGAGTCAATCATCGAGCTATTCATGGAGTCTGAGTTCTGTTTGCAGCCACCGGGTGATAGTCCTACTCGAAAATCGGTATTCGATTCTTTGATCTCCGGGTGCATTCCGGTGATCTTTGATCCGTTTACGGCGTATTATCAGTATCCATGGCATTTGCCGGAGGATCATGAGAAGTATTCAGTTTTTATTGATCAAGAAGATGTGAGGGGAATGAAGGTAGATGTTGTGGAGAGGCTAAAGAAGGTGAGTTTGAAGGAGAGGGATGATATGAGGAGATATATTGTGTATGAAATAATGCCTGGATTGGTTTATGGAGATCAAGATGCTCATTTTCATAGGTATCAGGATGCTTTTGCAATAACTATGAATAATTTGGTTGAGAGGGTTACTAAATTAGATTGAAGGTGTTAATTTTTTTATTTTTTTTATTTATTATTGTTAGGAAACATAATTCATTTTTCTAATGGCAAATTGCATTTTAGTTACCTGAGTTTAGTTTGTCAAAATGTTTCAATTGGTTATCGAATTTGCATTTGTTATAAGTTGGTTATTGAGTTTGTATTTTTATTGCAATCAGGCGTAATTTTGGATGAATCGTTAAAAATCTAACGAATGGTATAACATGTACCGCTCACATGAATTACTTATGGGGTATTTTGGTCTTTTCCATGGAACGGTGATTTGGCCCATTAAAAAATTAAATATTATACCTAAAGCTAAAAAATATATCCATCAAATAAAAATTATCTTCTAATTAACGAATTAAGTATTATTTTTTTAGGTTTTTTCCAAATCTCTCCCCTTCCTCTGTCGCCCCCAATTGGACCGTCATCCCGTCGGGCATGGAAGAAGAAGACGACGACGGCGGCGCAGCCACCACAACTACAGACGCCAGCTAATCCTCCATCTCAACAAACACTATGGCGACGTCTCCAATTTGGTCACAACAACCAATAAGCGCCGCGACCACTCTCAATCTCTCTCCGACCACCACCGGGTAAACTCCACCACCACTCTAATCACGATGAACACCATCCCCCAACCAGATCTTGATCTGGATAAATCAACTTACGACCTAAAATATCTCCCCAACACACTCTTGCTTGAAATCATCGTTCGATTGCTGGTCAAATCAATTTTCAGATTCAAATGTGTTTCCAAACACCGGCTATCACTCATTTCTCACCCATCATTTTCTCGCTCTATCTTTTCCCGCCGGCGAAACGCCGCCATCCAATCTTTTCGAATCCTCTATCGCTACATTTACTTCACCAATTTCACGGATGTAATCGACCGTCTCCGACCTGATAATTACAATTTTCCCAATTTCTCTGTCTTGTTTCTTTCCACCTTCGAGGAACAGCAACAATCGGACCAGTTCAAGGTTCTAAGTTCCGGTAATGGCTTAATTGTTAATCTGTTTACTTGGTCCTTTCATTTACTATGTTTGTGATCCTATCACTAGAAAGTGGGTCTCTTTCCCCCAATTTCTCTGCCCTTTTTTTTGTGTGTAAATTTTTTCCAAGATGGTTTTGTGTATAAATGATGAGTTCAAAATGGTTGATTTTGTTGAGTGTGACGGTGGTGGTGATTAAGCATGGCGGTTTGTGGCGGTGGTAATGGAGCGGTGGTTGGTTGTAAGTCTCATTTTATGGAAAAGACCAAAATACCTCTTATGTAACTCACATCAGCGGTACATGTTATACTATTCGTTAGATTTTTAACGGTTCATCCAAAATTACATCTGATTGCAACAAAAGACAAATTCAATAATCAACTTGTAACAAATACAAATTCCATAACCAATTGAAATATTTTGACAAACTCGGATAATTAAAATGCGATTTGCCCTTTTTCTAATATGATTTTTCCAACATATCATCCACGTGGCATATGATGTAATGATGATTCATACTTTCCTATTTGCATTTTCCACCAATGAGAACCAAAGAATTTTGTATAGCACAACTTCTTGTGTGCTTGGTTGAATGAAAATAACTATAATATTTTTATTTCGTATTTTATAAATTTTAATTTTAATTTTTTTAAAAAGTCCAAATTATTTTGTGAGATTCTAAATTTTATATTTATACAACCGATAATAATTATAATATCAAATAGCTAGATTTTCATAAATTTTTAACTAAATTAATTTAAAATAATACTCCCTCCGTCCCAGATCAAGAGTCCTACTTTTCTTTTTGGTCCGTCCCAGATCAAGAGTCCCTTTCCTTAAATGGAAAGTTTTTCATATATTTATACCCTTATCATCTTCATATATTTACAAAAAAACCATTACTATTCCTCCCACTCATTCTCTCTCCTATTAAATATTATTAACTTTTACATTCTCTCTCTTATTTTCTACCACACATTTAACTTTTACATTCTCTCTCCTATTTCCTACCACACATTTAACTTTTACATTCTCTCTCCTAAAATTTTCTACCCACTTTTAAAAAATTTTTTAAGAAGCGTGAAATCTCCCCCGAGGACCCTTGGTCTGGGACGAAGGGAGTAATATATATTTTAAAACTGAGTACTGTATTTTATGAATAAAAATACACACAAATTGTAATGTCAAATAATTCTAGAAAAAGATGCTGTTGGGTGAGCTAAGCCCACTCGCAACCTATGGAACCTTCCAAAATATGGCATCCCATTCGGCCCATTCTTTCACATTTATTCTCTTTTATTGGATCCGGGCCGGTTACGGTTCAACTACATAAACGTTCAGTAGGTTTAGAATCTCGTTTTTTCGTTTGCATTATTACGATACTCATTTTTGTTCTTTATTAATGACATTTTAATCATTTTACTTGACTCATCCTTTTTCGCCCAATAAATTAGCTCGCGCACGATGTCGATTATATATCCCGCCCCAATTGCTATGCGGTAGGGGTGTAAATGGTTTGGTTTGGGCCAATTTACGGATCGAACCATGAGTCATCGTTTGAAAAAATCTCAAATCAATTCGAACCATGAAAAAAATTCAAACCGAACCAAATCATAACCTCCATGGTTTGGTTCGAACCGCGATTTGATTTTACGGTTCGAACCGTGGTTTACACAATTCAAACCACGGTTCAAACCATGAAATAGAACATTGCATAAACCATTAATTAGAACATGGGTTCAAACTAAACACTTCATTGTCACGTTTGTTTGAATTTTTCAAACATAACATACATACATAAGAGATTTAGTATTTAAACATAACATGAAATTGTGCTTCAATGTTTATGATAACAACATGCCATTTGAGTACTTGTAATGGTATGTGCTAATAGTAAATTAACATTATTAAAAAAAGGTAAAAAAAAAAAAAGTTATAGACTAAAATCCATGAATAGAATTATGGGTTTTCAAATCTAAATGTAAGGTGAAAATGAAAGATATACTCACTCCGTCTTTAAAAGATTGTCATGTTGTACATTTTGCAATTATTAAGGAAGAGCTTCACCTTCTTGTAACTTAGTAGATTTGCACTAACATTCATGCCTAAGTTTAGAAATGAGACATATTTTTTGAGACAAGTCAAAATGGCAATGGGACAATCTTTCAGGAACGGAGGGAGTACATATCTACGGTTAATATTGAACTGCTTGATGATTTGGTTTATTGATTCAATTTGGTGGTTCGATCTCGAACCGTAGTTTGGGAGTTCAAACCACAAACCAAATCGAACCACATAATTTAACAATTTTTAAAACCAAATCAAGTCACAATTACTAAAAAATCAAACTAAATCACATCATTTAATTTGATTCAATTTCAAATCACGAATTAAATCGAACCACTTACCCCTGATATGCGGTGCTAAACCATGAACCCGGATCCTTTTTTCTTCCTTATTCTAAAAACCGTTCACACTGATCTCTCCATTACCGTTAGATAGATGTCTATCCATCTTCAAATCTCAGCCATTCATCGTTTCCCGTTCTGCAAGTCCCAGCCGTCTTCCCACGTGGATTCCTACTTCGACGACACGTATCCAGCTTCATCTTCACATAGCGTTAGCTTGAAGCCACTTTTGACTTTTCTTCCCGACGATATATATATATATAGCCGTCTATCTCTATACATTTCAACCCATGCTCTGTTGCAGTAAAAATCTCTCCTTTTCCAAGCAATTTCTCTTGCTTTCGTCTCAAATCTCAAATTCTCCATCAATTTTTTCTCAGTGTTCGTTTTCACGCCCAATTGCTTCTGGGGTTTTGCGTTCTTATCGAAATCGGCCTGTTACTGGAACTAGTTCACCGACGATCGTGCCTTCTGCTTTGAGATCTGATCGAGCTATGGCTACTCAATCTAGAAATCCCCAATCTGTTTATGACTTCACTGTCAAGGTTTGATTTTGCCTGCTCTCCTTTTAGGGTTTTCTTTTACCCATTTTGTGGAAGATTTAGCTTAATTGCAGTATTTATTGGTGGATATGACTTTGAAATTTCTTTTGTTGAATTATCTAAGGTTGGAAATTGATGATATTTTGGTATTTTAGCTCTTTATTGTTAGGGTTTTATTTTGGGGATTGTATTGCTCGGAAATTATTCATTCATGCGTTTTTATAATTGAATCCAGGAAGAAGTAGATTGTTAATATAGTACCCCCTCTCCCCCAAAATATTGGTCAACTTTGTGATCTTTGACCAAAATTTTCTGTTAATTGACTATTTTCATAACGAAATTTTCCAAGGCTCCGCTTTTTTAGCGTAAAACGATTTCCGGAAAATGATTTCCTGCATAATATTTTTCGGAAAATGAAAATGTTTTCAGGAAAATGAGATAAACATGTTTTCGGTTGTTTGGTAAGGAAAATATTTTATTTAGGAAAAATTTGGAAAATGTTTTACTAAAATCTGTAAAAGTGGGAAAATATTTTTCGGAAAACATTTTCTCCATTTTCCGGTGCTTAACAAACACCGGAAAAAATGGGGAAAACATTTTCCGGAAAACATTTTCCCCCAAACAAACGGAGCCTAAAAGTTGTTTCTGATAGTGTTCTTAATGGTCCCTCAATTACAATTCTTAGAATTTCATTGATATAATCATATTTTAATAAATCTTTGATTAATGATCATTAAAGTTGACCATTAAACTTAAAGTGAGACGGGCGAGGGAGTATAATTTTGATTATATGTTACACCTGTGATATCGATAAACCGAAAAAACTTTCGGGGAAAGTTTTTGGAGAATGTCGGTTGTTGTAATGATAACCCGATATTTTCCCTCTTGTTTTGCAGGATGCCAGAGGAAATGATGTTGAGCTTAGCAAGTTCAAGGGAAAGGTCCTCTTGATTGTCAATGTTGCTTCTCAATGGTACACTCAATTTTCCTCTCATATCCATTTTAATCCCGGTGCCTTTTATATAATGTCTCCATTGATATGGTAACTATGGTTAGTTGAAGTGCAAACTGTCTACCTCTAACAATTGCTTTCCAAGAGATACATGGTAAACGACGGACAAGAGCGTGCTGTGCTGGTTACACAGAAATAGTGCAGCCGAGCATGTTTATATGCACTCGTTTATATAATCAGTAGCTATTATGTTTCTGTTAGCTCATTATTGCAAATGAAATGTTTGCAGTGGATTTACCAATTCAAATTACCCAGAGTTGACACAGTTGTACCAAAAGTACAAGGATCAAGGTGTGTTTTTTATACTTTGGTTGTTTGTATAGATAGCTGCTGCTTATGTTATTTTCCCTCCCAAGTTTGTGGTTGGATTTTCGTTAGTTCATACGCTCTTAGCTGGGCTGGCAAACATAGTATACCAATTTACTTGTTTAACCAACAGGTTTGGAGGTTCTAGCCTTCCCTTGCAATCAGTTTGGGGGACAGGAGCCTGGGACTAAAGAAGAGATTGAAAACTTTGTGTGCACTCGCTTCAAAGCTGAATATCCTATCTTCGACAAGGTGGATGTGAACGGATCGAATGCTGCTCCGTTGTACAAGTTTTTGAAAATTAGCCAAGGTGGGTTTTTGGGAAACGGCATCAAGTGGAATTTCACCAAGTTTTTGGTTGACAGAGAAGGAAAAGTTGTCGATCGTTATGCTCCTACCACCTCTCCTCTTAGTATCGAGGTAAATTTCATTCTTGGCATATGCCCGACCTTTATATGCGTAAACTTTAACGAAATATTAATGTAGTTGGGTTTTCTTTCTACAGAAGGATATCAAGAAGCTGCTTGGTGTTTGAGTGATTGACCAAATGAATAAGCAGTGGGAAGGAAGAAAGTGGTCAATTTATATTGTTTTGTTTTCTCATCTCTGGATTATAGTTTTGTATTAAAGTTGGATATAAGTTGTGATTGTGAACAATAATAAAGGGTTTTCTGTAACGCTATGCTGTCAATTATTTAACGGATTTTGATCAAGTGATGGTATGTGACTAACTGTCGTTACATATTTAACGAGTCCATCAAGGTAGTTAACCAAAATCTAACAAAGCACTTTTGATTTGCATATTGCTAATCTACCCTCTTCTTCAACCTCCAAAATCCTGATTATAAATAAGGGAAGAAAAAAAAAACCAATTTTATCATCCCACCAAATTCACTCATTTCACTCTCTTCCTTGTTGCCTATCCTTTTCCTCTCCCACCTACCCAACCTCTTCTCATCTCCTATCGTTTCCCACACCTCTCTCTTCCACGAACTTCGTCCTGCTCCTCAATTGTGATACTGTCACTCAAAAATGGTTGCTCAGGCATAAAGTGGTGCAGCTGTGAATACTCCGCTTTCTTCTTCGTAAGTTCCTACACACTTAATACATGTAAATTAGGCCGTGGGCGTCTCCGGTAAAGCCCCTCCATCGTGAGAATAAGTACTAATTCAAGTGAGGAAGAAAGAGTACAATGGAAACTGCAGAAATCATTTTGAAAATGTACTTGGGGCTTACGGCTTACCCAATCTGATTTTCGGTTTTGTTTATATACTTCCTCTCGTCATGCGTGAACGCTGCATGTCTTTTGCCACGTGTCGTCTTTCTATGCATAAGCACTCAAAAGTTAGTTGAGATGCCACCACTTATATCGAGTAGTTCATCATTTCATAGCAGATTTGTGGGCCCAAGTATTACGTCTTTGGTTGTTTACGTAATATTGATGTAAGATCACATGTCGCCAATAAGTGACATCCTTTCTAGGGCGGCAACTTGTATTGTTGTCTGCTGGTCTGAATCATGTCGTGCGAGATCTTACATTGAGAATGACAAAAAGACCCCTAACTAACTCACATGTTATGCTTTTCGTTAGATTTTTAACGTTTCATCCAAAAATACACTAAATTGTAACAAAATGACAAACTCAATAACCAACTTGTTACAAATTGAAATTTGATAACCAATTGAAATATCTCGACAAACTCAGGTAACTAAAATGCAATTTGCCCCAATAATAATGGGTTTTCTGAACACTATTCAGTCAATTATTTAACGAATTTTGATCAAGTGATGGCATGTGACTAACTGTCCTTACATATTTAATGAGTCCATCAAGGTAGTTAACCAAAATCTAACAAAGCACTTTTGATTTGCAAATTACTAATCTACCCTCTTCTTCAACCTCCAAAATCCTGATTATAAATAAGGGAAGAAAAAAAACCAATTTTATCATCCCACCAAAGATCGCTACGTGACCAAAGATCGCTAAATAATTGATAGCATATTTATAGTTAAGGGAGTGAGAACAAGCCAAAATTGTACTTGCATGATGACATTAAAGAAAAAATAACATTGACGAGCATATTCGAAAAACCAAGGTTAAGCGCTAGGCGAATGATAGGCAGCGGAGTCGGGTCTAGCGTCTAAGCGGGAACTAGTCGAAATTAGTCGAGATTAGTCAGGGCCTAGGCGAATTTTAGAACTAGGCGTTGGAGACGGGCCTAGACGCCCTTAGGCGGGATCTTTTAGAAAACTGCAAAAAACATGTATAGTTAAGTGACTAGGCAGTTTGTTTCACCGTAAAATATTTTTCGGAAAATGTTTTACGTAAATAACTCGTTTTCCGTTGTTTGTTAGTTTTTCGGAAAACGTTTTCCCCATTTCCGTTGTTTGGTTGTTTTCCGAAAAATGTTTTCCGTAAAATAACTCATTTTTCGGTGTTTGGTTGTTTTTCGAAAAATGGAGAAAACGTTTTCCGAAAAACATTTTACGTACTTCCTAAGTAAAACGACTTACTGACCTTGTCCTAAGTAAAATATTTTTCGAAAAATGATGTCCTTCATGTAAAACTCATATTTCACATGGTACAACATTCTACTTCCTAATAATAATAATAATAATAATAATAATAATAATAATAATAATAATAATAATAATAATAATAATAATAATAATAATAATCATATATATATATATATATATATATATATATATATATATATATATATATATATATATATATATATATATCGAAAAATATTTTCATTAAACACATGAAGATATTTTTCGGAAAACATTTTTCTTACCAAACAGCCGAAAATATTTTACGCCCTTCCTAAGTAAAACATTTTCCGGAAAACATCTTCATTTTTCGAAAAACATCTTCATTTTACAGAAAAACATTTTTTGAAAAATGTTTTACGTCGAACAAATGAAGTATTTTACCGTTGTGCGTGAGAAATCTGAAATAAAATTCGCCAAGGGCGTTCATAATTAAATGAGGCATTTGCAAAAAACTACTTTAGAAAGATGGAAATTACAAAAAAAAATGATTTTTTTAATCAGTTTTGGTCAAACAACTGATAATTTCAGTTATCAGTTGTTTGAAGCACAAATTACTCTTTAAACAACTGATAATTTCAGTTATCAGTTGTAAACAACTGATAACTGAAATTATCACTTGTTTGAGCAACTGATAACTGAAATTATCAGTTATTTGATCAAAATTGATAAAAAAAAAAAAAAAATAGTTTTTTGTAATTTTCAATCTTACATATTTTTATTTTTTTTGTAAATGTCATCTTTTTTTAGTGAGTTTTTTGTAATAAACCCTAATTAAATATGTGAGTACGAAATGACAAATGGATAAAATAAATATATTTTTTCGATTCAAAATAACTGTCTATTTTTAATAAAATATATACTTCAAAATAATTATCATTTTTAGTTCAAACGCTTTTCAAAAGCATTTGATTTCCTATTTTACTTTTACATTGGAATTTGTTTCACTACTTTAATTGGATCGTTGAGAGGATTAATGTAGGAGAGAGTAATAATAAATAAGGATAAATTGATATTTTTATCATTATTATGCCGGAGGGAGTAATAAAAAATTATTTATTTAAAAAAAATACTTCCTCCGTCCCACTCTAGTGTGAATTTATTTTCTTTTTGAGACGTCCCACTCCATTGTGAACTGTTCAAAATGGCAAAGAATATTTACTATTCCACCTACTCATTCTCTCTCCTATTTTACTTTTACACTCACAACATTCTCTCTCCTAACTATTTCTCCCACTCATTTTCTCTCCTATTTAATTTTTTATACTCACAAACACCTCCTCCACCTATTCCTTTTGTTCCTATATTTTTGTCACCTACTTTTTCTTAATTTTCGTGCTTAAAAAGAGTTCCCAGTGGAATGAGTATTTAAGGGAGTGGAGTGAGACCGAGGGAGGGAGTATATGACAAGTGGATAGATGAAATATAAAATAAAAAAAGTTACTGTATTATTTTAGTTACAATAAATAATATCATAAATTTGTGACAAACAAGAAGAAGAACCGGTCGCCGGGAGATTTCCAGTTTTGGGGTCAGGAAGCACGATGGCAAGCCAGCCCAAGAACAACACCCTATCAATCTTCCACCTTACTGTCAAGGTTTCTCTCTCTCTCTCTCTTTTCTATATATAACTGTGTGTGTGTGAATTGATATCTTCATTGTGCATAATTAGGTCTAAATTCACGAAACAATCTCTTTATTATTTACCTCTTTTCTTGCACCTCGTTAGACCACAGATCCCCAAACCCAGTTTTCCCCGCCGCAAAGGGTCTGCATTTGATTTTTCAGGAATTAAGAGCCTTAACGAATTTTTCACATTTTGTGATGAATTCCGGAAGTGATAATTGGATCATGTAGATAGAATTATCCACCAACTTATTCTTTTTGTCTACCGTAAATTACAGGATGCCAAGGGAAATGATGTTGATCTTAGCGTATATAATGGAAAAGTCTTGTTGATCATCAATGTTGCCTCCAAATGGTGCACATTTTCTCCCTTTCCTTCCTTCATATCAACTGATTGCCATATACTCTTTCAAGTGTCATACTTTCTGTTTCAAACAATCCAAATAAGTTTTATCCCTAAACTCCGAGTAGAACGAAGCCTATGTGGAAATTGAAGACGCTTTCTTTCAGTCAAGCTGCTGTTACGTAAAAGTATGGAACATGTCCTCTTCTGACCTTAAGTTTTGTTTATTCATCTAATTTTATCACGGCAGTGGAATGACGAACTCAAACTATGTGGAGCTGAACCACTTGTACGACAAGTACAAAGATCAAGGTTTGTGGTCTGGATAACATTCATTTTATTTTTCTGATTTGGTTCAGCATATGCGCGATGTGTTTGGGAGAAAAATGAAGGAAATTTTGTCACCGATAGCTCTTTCTGTATTTAAACTCATATCCCGTTTTGTTCATAGCATCAGAAACTGTAGCTTCAAATTAAAGCAGAATGCAAATTGAATGTTCTATTTTCGTAATGATATCTGAGGATTGCACATTGGTCAAAATAGGTTTGGAGATATTAGCCTTCCCGTGTAACCAGTTTGGGGAGGAGGAGCCAGGAAGCAATGATCAGATCTTAGAGTTTGTCTGCACTCGTTTCAAATCTGAGTTTCCAATCTTTGATAAGGTAGAAATTATAGTTTTGGCTTTTATTTGAAGGAAACAAAAATAATGCATTAATCCTGTAGGAAATACACTTAGTACTGTGGCCTCTAGAAGAACGTATTCAAAATGGAGTACATAATTTTTCCTTGAGCAAGATTAGTTTTTGGCCCAACTTTTTATATGATAATCTCATATTCTCATTACATGTACAGATTGAAGTGAATGGTAGCAATGCTGCTCCGCTGTACAAGTTCTTGAAATCAGGAAAGTGGGGAATTTTTGGGGATGATATCCAATGGAACTTTGCCAAATTCCTGGTTGACAGAGATGGACAAGTTGTTGATCGCTATTACCCCACAACGTCCCCTCTAACTATCGAGGTAGGAAATAGTTGTCCCATTTTACTGGTTCTGGAAGTTCTCTCTCTCTCTCTCTCTCTCTCTCTCTCTCTCTCTCTCTCTCTCTCTGAAAAATTGTTAGGTGAGAGTCACGTTGCCAGACGCTTAATTCATCATGTTTTTTTCTGGATTTACACAGAGAGATATAAAGAAGCTAATGGAAATTGTATGAGGATATACTTTTATGCAAGGCTGCATGGAACGAAGCCTATGTGGAAACCGGAGCCTCTTTCTTTTCAGCTGTTGGAAGTCATGTAAGATTCTGTAACTTCAAAACTTGTGTTTGAAACCTAGTGACACGCGTTCATGTAGAAGAAACGTGTGATTGGCTGTGTTATATATAGTGATGGAAATGATTATCATTGCTTCTTTATTCAAATATTAAGAGTGACTCTGAAGTCTCTCAGAATGTGTACAACACAAAACACTTATCATTATTAGTTATTACACCTTTTATTTCACTGAAATTCAAAAACTTGGCAGTACTATGAATCTTTATGCATCAGTCCACGAGATTTCCATCCATCCCCAATCATTCTCGGGGACCCCCAAAGCTTTCCAAACTGCCTTGGATGCATCAACTATATTATTCGGACAAGGTGGCTGGAAATCATGGTCAGAATCACACCCCATAGTAGAATCACACTCATCAACAACCATAGCCTTTACAGTCCGTCCGTTTCCATGTATTTTAACATAATTATGACACCTTTTACCCTTAGAATACCAGCCAGTCGATAGAGCCACGACTGGCTTATTGTCGGAATGGAATTTTCCGTCACATTCAGATGGTGCACCGCCATCTCCACCTTTGGCAAAGCTGTTTAGGGTTAAAATGGCTTTAGTAGATTTAGTGACTTGTGGGGAACATGTGTAGGTGGTGTAGATTTTGCCCTTTTTGCAGCATTCAGATTGGTCTCCGGTGTTGCATTTGCCGTGAGGTGGTTTCTTGCCCTTGATTTTACCGCTTGGTCCGCATGTTTGAGCTTCCATTGTCATACTGCAGATCATGGCAATGATCAGAAGGAGAGTGAAGTTGAAAATCTTCATTTTTTGCTGATGTGAAGTTGAATTAGTTATAATATCTGTATTTATAGGGTTAAGGGTTTGAAAAAAAGACGATATTTTTCGTCTTTTTTTTTCTTTCGAAGGTGCGAAAACATGATGAGTTAAAAATGTTAGTGTAGTGTACTATAGAATATGTCAATGTGTTTGTTGTATTCAGGAGATGTTCTTGTAATAATCTTATGTGATTCTTGGTAGATTCAGTGAGATGTAAACGTTAGTTATAATATGATTGCTTGGTGGAGAATCTAATAAATAATAAGCTGAATATTTGTCTTCAGTGAGCATAATAAACTGCCGCCATGAAAGCAACAACAACAACAGCAATATGACAAACACTCAATGTTTAAATACTCAAATGGGACAGAGGAAATACTCCCTCTCTCTACCATAAATAAATCTCGTTGATGACGCAGGAAACGATCCAGATCAGTCTTAGTCCAGCAATTAGGTTGATCTCCAGCCAATGTGACCTAAAATCACGAGCAAACGACTTGTTGTGGTGGTCTCTGGCTAAGACCCTCCGGCGTGATGATGAGATATGGTGTATTGAGCTTATAAACGAAATAAATCACGTATATTCAGAATAGCAAATAAGATATTACCTTTTAACGTTGTATGTCGTCAGGTATTTACAGTTGAGTCATGGAATCATTGTAAATCCCTAAAATCAAGGAGATGTTGTGGGCGTAACTGTCTCCGAAAATGTAGGAGGCGGTTACAAATAACAACGTAGACGGACGTACCTGTTGTTAGGTCGAGGTCGCTTGAGTATTCGAAATCGACCTGATTTTATGCCTTAGCTTGATAGAAATTGTACAAGCTCGATAGCAATTGTACAAGTAGATGATTGTATATCGGACGAAGGTTGTTCGGGACCACGGATGGTCGGACAATGAGCTAGGTCGACTGATCTTTGTCGTTTGGTCTTTGATATTCTAGCAGTTGGACTGGCCCATTCTATATTAGTGCCTTTGTAACGTATAAAATATTGGGCTTCATTTGTTGGGCTGTTCCATCACTTTATTTCGTTCACTCGTGTTTCTACTATTCTACATGAAATGAACAAAAAAAATCAAAACACATTTCTTAAAAACGTTAGATTCTTAAAAAAAAAGTTAGATAAGTCAAATAAATATTTATTTATTTTGACAGGAACTACATTTAAATTAGTGGTTATAGTGTAGCTAGCCGGCTAGACATTCTCCACCTTGTAGCTTCAACTCTTGTCAACAAGAATGCTTTAGTTTGACATTTACGTTGGATGTTGACTATCAATCAAGAAAACGCACCAATATTTTGACTTTTACTATGTTAGATGTTTGATTATCAACATGAAACTCATTCTGACAGTCAAACACCAAAATGAAAATGAGGGGGGGGGGTTGGTTATATCTGTTCCGCTCGCGAGAGCAAGAGCGTGCTCGCTCGCAGGAGAGGTAGTGGTGCCAAATTCGTCCAACATTCAAACTCGTAACTAGAAGGAATTGCACTTGCGGAAGAAAAATGTAAACCCAACGAATGTTACTTCCGATCAATCGGCTGAATAATTGAGTGACCAACAACATTCTCTACCACCTACAAACCGCTACTTAGTTCATCAAATCAAACTCCCAAACTAACGGTAGTAAAAGTAAATCTTCCTAAGCTACTCAAATCGCTGACTTTATGTTACAAATCCGTTAGCACAACAGGTCATCTAACGACAAGAATCAACGCTAAGCTCAAAGCTTGACTTCATTTACAACAACACACCTATACAGGAACGCCCCCATGTCTGTCCGTCTCTCTATTTCAGTGAATTGTTTCATCCACGGGTTAAGTCAATATCAGTATGTGAGTTTCTCATATCTGATCGTGAGTCTAGAGGCCAAGGAACCGGCCCTGATGAATGTTGGATAGGACCACTACTAGATGGTATAGTTGACTTCTCTTTCGGCTGTGATACTAAACTCTTTTCATCTTTCGGGCCCGCCTCTATTTTCTCCTTTAGCTTAGAACCACCAGAACCATATACAAAACTGCACACAACAACCTGCACAAAGGAAGTATAGATCATGATACTCCATCCGTCCCATAAAATGTCCCTATATGATTATTTTTCCAACATTATCCTTCATAAAATACCCCGTAATAATTATCTTGCTGGAAGTAAGGGTTATGGATGTAGCAAAGGACTATTCAAACACTTGGGTATAGTTTACGAAGTTTACTTATTTTAACTACTCAAGTTTGGGAATGAGACTTTCTTTTTGGGACAAACAAAAATAGAAAAAAGGAACATCTTTTATGGGACGGAGGGAGTATTATTTTGTTGTTTTTAACCATGAGTATTGTATTTGACCAGATTCCTCATATTTTTTCCGACCACTAAGCTACTTCCGGGCCCGTAAGGCTATTAAATAATGATAATGTTATTAAATAGCCAGTGAAATAAGTTACCTGAACCAAGCTTGCTGCAATTAGTCGACCCCCAATAGCACCTCCTAGAACGTGACCATCAGGACTACAGACAGAAATACTAATACTGCCGGTCCGGTTTTGGGGGCCACCGGTATCAGCAACCAAATAAGAACCTGACAAGCATAGTATCTCGAAACGACCCTAAAGAGAAGTTAATGATCCATGTAAGTTTCAAATTGCGTACAGGAAAAGAGAAAGGAGAGGTGATTTGCAAAAGGGCAAATTGCAATTTGGTTAACTGAGTTTTACAACTTGTTGCAATTGATTATCAACTTTGTAAATGTTCAAATTTGATTCCTAAATTTGTAAAAATGCTGCAATGTGATGTAAAAATGGATGGAATGTTAAAAAAACTAACAATGACAACCAAAATTTATAACGTATTGGTCACCAACTCATTTTTTGTTCATTTTTGGTCATTGACATATCTATTTAATGAAGTTGGATGAGGTGGAAGTACCAAGGGTCTAAACTGTAATAAATAAACTTCATCCTCTAAAATATAAATAACCAAATACACTTGCACACATTAAAAATTTAAAACTCACCCCCTCCCTCTTCACGTCCGCTCTGTAGAGCCGACTCCCACCCTCGCCCCACCAGCCACCCCTCTTTCTTCTGACTAACGCCTCCTTTCCACCCCTCTTCCGATGACTCCCTCCACCCTGCCCACAAACCATGTTTCCCTCTTTCAGGCCGGCGTGGCGCCCCACACCCTCTTCCCAGCCGTCTCCTCTCCTCTCTCTCTCTCTCTCTCTCTCTCTCTCTCTCTCTCTCTCTCTCTCTCTCTCTCTCTCTCTCTCTCTCTCTCTCTCTCTCTCTCTCTCTCTTCTTAGGTCTGGGATTTTGAAATCATATCTGTTTAGATCTGGTTTCATTATTGAATTAATTGGGCCAATGGCGGTGAGAGAAATTTCAAACAAAAATCTCTTTTGAGTTGCTTGATCTTTGTTGCACTTCATTTTTCCTTCTTTCTCTTAATTATACGAATTTTTGCTGCAAATAATCAGTTTCTTCCAAACCCATATCCACCCCAGCCCCTCCGACTCCCTCCGATCATTTGTATTTTCGAAATTTGTGACATTTTTTTGTATGATTAAATAATTTATGGACACTTGTGAGACTATTGGTCTCAATTTGAGTTCTATTCTATCTGGTGATTCTTGATGTGTTTTGTTTTGTTGTTTGTATTAGTGCTAGTATGGTGACGGTGGTGATGATGTGGTGTAATGGTGGGCCTGGTGGTTGTGGTGGTGGGTACGGTGATAGTAATGGTGGTTTTCAAAAGGTGTTATAGGGATAAATGATTTTTTTTTTCCAAAAAAAAATGGAATATAAGGAAATTTGAAATTAAAAAAAAAACATTTTCGATTGTATTAAATTATAGTGATATTTTTCTTTTTATCTCAATTAGTTTTTTTTTTCTCAATTAGTGATATTTTGTTAAAAAAAAAATGATTTTCAATAAATTAGTAAGAGTGCTTACAAAAATTAGTGAGAGAAAAATAACTTATAAATCAAAATCAAAATATTAAAAACAAAATTGACCAGAACGAAAAAAGGCAATATGTTAGTGACAAAAAAGTTATTTAACTCACACTAAAGGTAGCTAAGTCAATGATCAAAACGAACAAAAAAATGAATTCATGACCAAAATGTAATAGATTTTGGTTGTGATCGTTAGTTTTTTAACCCTCCGTCCATTTTTACACCAAATTGCAACAGTTTTACCAACTTAGTAATTGAATTTGAACATTTACAAAGTCGATAACCGATTGCAACAATTTGTAAAACTCAGGTAACCAAATTGCAATTTGCCCTTTGCAAGAAGTAAACAAAAATTCATGCAAGGTTTCCAAAAGAGCATAAAACCAAATGCATTTTGTTCTAAGATTATACTCCCTCTGCCCCATAAAGATAAGATGTTCCCATTTGCCATTTTTGAGTGTCCCAAAAAGATAATCCTATTTCCAATTTTTTGTTAGATTAAAATCATTGAACTTTCAAAATTGTAACCAAGGAAGAAGAGGATGAGAGCCAACCAAGGAAGGAGTAATAATTAAACTCATTAAGGTTAGTAATGGAAATAAAAATAGATTGTTTAAATGTTTGAAAAGTCAAATGGGACTATCATATAGAACAAGTACTACATAATACTCTCTATGTCCTAGAAAGATAGTCTCACTTTAATTTTGGTGGTCATCTTGATTGAATTTTGACAAAATATTTAAGAAATTTTAATTATCCTAAATAAATTCTAAAAAAAAATGTTATTGATTGTATTCTTAATAGTGGATCAATAACAATTTCTATAATTTCTTTAGGATATTTAATTATTCATACAACTTAGGTCAAAGTCCGATTAAGTTGACCACCAAAGTCAGAGTGAGACTGTCTTTCTGGGACATAGGCAATAGAAATGTTATACGTCAGAATACTACACAAACAAGCAGACTCTATTTGTTCAATACTTTTTGATATGTGTCGTCAATCAAACAATCAACAATTCAATAACCATGTACTAGAAGTAAGGTCAAATACCGCATATCAAACCTAGGAAGGTAACAATGGTCTAGCCGAGCTCGCACTTGTCTTCTAAATATTTGTGTGGAACATTACTGCAACTACTAAAATGATAGAGTTTTAGAACTGAATTTCGAACCATCAAATGATCACAAAGAGCAACTAAACCAAACTTAAGATTAGAGCTTATGGAATTGCATGTCATGTTCTACAGTATTCTTCTCCAAATTTTATATCTTAACTAGTTTAAGCCCGTGTCCAAGGCCACCTTTTTTTTTTTTTTAATTTTTTTTTTTAAGGACAAAATGGGAAAGGAATAAAATAGTGAGGGCAAAATGGTAAAGTCGACGAATGTAACTATTCATTGTACTGTTGAAGATTCCTTTGCCATTTATAATATAGATTTTACAGATGGTTTGAGAATATTTCAGAGAAAGTAACACACGTAGGAGCAGGTACATTCATGGAGTACCATGATAATTAGCACAAAATGATAGAAAACAACGCCCACATTACGTCCATATATGATATCATATGACCATTATCACATTTATCACAGATGATGATTTCACAACTGAAGTTTCAATTCAAAATCTTTAGCTAGGTGAAGCCTGCAAACAATTGTTCTAGGGCTTATTTCATTGGGCCGAAAATTTCAATCACTTAATCTCCTTTGCAACAGAGTGTGTGACGGGTGGGAGAGAGAGAGCGAGAGAGAGAGAGACTCAACCTCATATGTCACATTTCCCCCAGAATTTGCAGGCTGGCGTAATGTGAATGCAGAAACCCCTCCATTTCCTGACAAGATACAGAGAGCCCTTGGCCTCTGTTGAGCGAATGCCAATATTTTTGCCGCGACATCCTACAGAACATAAATCATCTTATTACTTTTTTCCTTTCTATAGGCACTTGATTCAGAAGGCCAACTAGTTTGATGCAAATTGGAAGATATTCGTAATGCAGGGCCCGGGGTGGGGGGGTAGTTGATTTTCTTTGACATAGCTTTTTTCATTTCTTTTATAATTGGTTAAAATTTAAAAAACTTCCTGGGACTGTCACCTACCTCTCCCGCAGAGATCTGGATAATATGAGGCGTAAAAGCAAGACCAGCCGAATTGTTCATCCATTCACCTGAAGAAGCAACATATCATGTTAACACAAAATCATATTCTCAGCCATTAGCAAGAGCAGGACTTATTCAGAAGTGAAAGTACTAAAAGTCAAAGAGTCATTGAAACCAAGAAACCCTGGCACAAGAATGGTCTAATATACCCCTCCATCGAAAGAGTGTAGTCCTATGTGAGAGTAGACTAGTGAACCATTTGCCACCGAGACCGTGCATAAACAAAAATATAACGCAAAATATTTACCACATAATGGACACTAATAATAGCATATGGTGTTTGTTGCCTTACTAATAATGACTATGTTATATAAACTAGAGCTAATTTTGCTGCAATTCGACTATATGGAATAACAAAGCTAATCTGAATTGATGCATTAACAAATATCTAAGATATACAACTTGGATGGGAGATGAACAGAGCGCACTTGAGTCGTCGAATTCTACAGATAGAAAGTACAAAATGCTCCCTCTATCATAAACAGATTTCTACTTTCTTGCTAGTTTATTCAAATAAAAAAGAAACCTACTCCTTCCATTATGATCAAAGAGAGCATGCTTGAAAAGTCTAATAATTAAGGGCTAATATAGTGTACTTGGAGTTGGTTAGTAAAAAACTGTTTGAGCATAATCAAGATTATCACGTACAAGTGGTAAATTATGGAGATTGAAGCCTAACTGGAACATTCAAAATAGATGGTGAACTCTTTACATGTAATTGCAGGAACTTCCTTATTTTGCTGCTCCCAAAAAAATGTTCATATCAAAATATGATGTTGCTTGTGCATGGCATACCAAAACTGATGCAACAACAGTGCAAATTAAAGGAGACAAATGAAGTTAGAGATTGCAGGATAAAAAGTCAAGACTTTTAAAAAAGGACTCTCGTCAAAAGTTGCATTAGAGAGGATGGCACATCTTGGTCATTGAGCATTCGCAAAGGTTCAATGGCTGTTGTTATGGTTATTCTAATGAGTCTTAGAAGTTCGAAGATAGTGGCAGACTACGTAATCTGCCACTGTATTTGAAAAGTATGTATGCATACTTTCATGATAGGGTAAAGAGGCATTTTACATATTAGTACTAAGGAGTAAATTAAACAAGATTTGACCAATAACTAATACGGAGTATACACTTTTAACTTAAGATGCTTTTCCCAACATGCTCATTTTATAGTTAATTCAGTTATGTCTAGCAAAAGCTAATAAAACCTAAATTATTGGACATACCATAGTTACCGGGAACTCTACTTACCCCTCGTCCCACGTTCCGGATTGCGCATCCCGAAATCGGGGTCGTTTACGCCCCAGTTCTCCTAGGAACGCGATCCAAATCCCCAAAAACATCGTCCCAGATTTTTTTAAGAAAATAAAGTAGAATCTGACATTTCAGTTGCGTCGTCGGTTAATCGAATATCATCTTGGTCCTTTTTCGGACTTTGCTGAAGCTGAGAAGTGAGAAGAATTTGGACTTTGGAGAAAGAGTCATGGATTTAGATGAATAAAGGTTTTCATGGATCGGGGAGAGCGAACGATGTATCGGGGAGAGCGAATGATGCAGAGTGTATTTGAATGAAACTCTACATACAAAATTAAACCTATAGGGTAGCTATTTTCATCATCAATATATTTACACACACCCATTAATTGTACAACACTTTTAAAGGTGGGTATGTTTAAAGTTTTTAAGAGTGTAAGCAACATATATATATATATATATATATTACTATTGTGTTCCCAATAAAAGTGTACCACGTTCCCAACCGGCGTACCGACAAATCCTGCACCCCTAATGCACCCAAATTTTTAAAAGCCACGTTCCTCTTTCCTATTCATGTTCATGTTCCCGTCCCGAAGTCCCAAAGCATCCCACGTTCATGGTAGCGCTATGGGACATACGCAATTTTATCATGACTCTCACACCGCCACATCTTACAACATGTCGTATGATTGACATTGTTTGTTCCTCCAACATTTACAGCCAATTAAGTGGTATTTGGCTACCAGAAAAGAGAATCGACAGTCAGGGCAACATTATCAGGCAAGGGGAGGGGTTTATTCTACAGCTCTATCCCAAGTTGGCAGCCACATCAGCCGGGAATTAGGAGTAGGAATAGAGCGCTCGAACAGAATGGAGCGGTTTATCTCTGACAGGTTTGTCCCCTTCTTATTTATTTTTTTGCAAATTGAACAACTTGTTTTTTAAAAAAAAAATTGTACTTCATTCTCCCAAAATATATGTTCACTTTTAATTTTTATTTTTTTATTAAAATAATGTTAATTTTTTTTTACAAGTGACCGTAAAAAGCATATTGAAGATGTTTATGTGTGGAAGAAAAAGTTGTTACAGGTTTAGAGAAATGAAAGCGTATAAAGTGGTGA